>CAJHQP010001800.1:0-102479 GCA_905132765.1 Moricandia arvensis
TGCATCCATGATTCTATAAGGTTTGAAGTTATTGTCTTCCGCTCAAGATTGTTTTTTCTACCGTGAGAAATCTCCAGCTCTAAACGTGGTTTGGACCAAACTAGAAAATAACATCACATGCACCTGCATCTCCTGCAAGAAAGGTGCCGTTTCATCGGTCGTTGCGGTCGTTCCGGGCAATTCCAACTTATTTCATAGGTGTTGTGAGGTCTTTGGGACCAAAAAGTTCAGGAAAGATTCAAAAAGGGATTTAAAGCATCGTGTCCACAATGCAAGTACGTGATAGCCACCTAAGAAAATATGTGCCACGAAACTCAATGGTATTACTCTTGCTTATTTCTTTTTCCAGTGGATGACAATCTATTAAATGACAATCTTTGCAGAATGAAGACTCTCTTCCTTTAGTATTTAATAGTTTTACCGTAGTTTAGAATTGATATTGGACTTCAAGTTTTAGATAAAAATGTCATCTAGGTTTCATATATGATAATAATTGTAATATAAGTGTGTTAGTTTTGACTACTTTGATGATCTATATGACTAACTCTGCTTAAAATTGTTTTGATCTAAAGAATAAATGTTCTTTGTTGCTGGTTGGGTCGACAGGGGATTTATATATCTGTGATCCGTGCCATTTATCTGGTCGCGTTGAAGTTATATTGGTTTATCTTTTTGTTTTCTTCTCTATTTGTATTGTTTTTATTTGATTTTATTCGTCTGTCTTGATGATTTTTTACTAATTTTTTCGTACCAGAAAACCCAATGACAAATATTATGAAGATGGATCTGCAAGCTTATTGTCTCCAGTCCTTAGGTTGATTTTTCTTTTGCAAAACCCTTTATTATAAACTTGTGGATTCTTATGTTTTTTATCATTTTTGGATGTTATTGACTTCACTTGTGTTGTTTGTTATTCTATAATTAACCAATCTCATTCTCGAATATCTTTCTTTACTGATTAATTGGATTCACAACTCTTAGCGCTCTATAAACAAAATTTCAAAAGGGGTCATTGAAAATTTAACAAAGAGTAGCTCACCTATCAAAAAAAGAGTTGGTTACACTTTAAGACACCATTTCTGTCTTTTTTTTACATTGGGGGACACTACATGCTTGAGGGACACTTTTATAGAGTTTGAGAAGTATTTCAGACAAAAATGCCCCCTACCCAACATACTATTATCGTTTCAGACGTAAACATCTTCTCTTCTTTACCGAGTTAAAGTTTAGTATTTTTTAATTATTATATATTGTACTATTATTATTTTTATTCCACCTTATATTTTCCATCTACTTTTATCTCAAATTTGAAAATATATAAAATAATTATAATTATCACAATAAGTTAAATATGAAATTTCTATATTTTAACATCCATTTTCATATATATATTTTACATATATATATATATTAACGTGTATACAAAAAAGTGTGGACATGGAGAGAGAAAAAAAATGTGGACAGCAGAAGGGTGAATAGATATTTATTTGTAAACCGTGTAGATTAATAGTGTTCTTGTATTTGGCAGATATGGATGTTGACATCCATTTTTACAATTATTCTTTTACGGCTTCGACGATTTAGAGATTTTCTTTTAAAGTTTTTTTTGTTTCCAACCGATTTTATTTGTTATTATCTGATACTATGATATATAAATTGATATATAATATATATAATAAATTATAATTTTTTTGTTCTCTATAATTTGAGATCCATATGTATATACTTATTTTGATATTTTACTTTTTATAATAATTCAAATTAAATTTAGTGGATAAAGCAGTGTGGACGATATGTTGTGGACGGTGCAATCTGAACGAATGAGTTTTGGATAATACTTTATTGGACATATACTTGTGGATGTAGACACAATTTTTTTTTTCAAATTTTATGTTGTGTTTTCTATTTTTTATTTAAAGGTATATATGAAAACCATTTTTACAATAATGAATAATGATATATATATATATATATATATATTTAATGATATATATATATATATATATTTAATGATATATAATGTTGTCATTTGTTTTATTATTTTTATATATAATTTTATGTATAACCTATACAAAAAATATATGGATATGCATGATAAAGTGTTAACGTTAGATATGTGGACATGGATATAAATATGTAAACGAAATACATACATATTTGTATGATACATAAGTTGCATACAAATTAAAGTTTCTGAAAAAAATGTTAATATATGTCCATGAACGATTATTTGTGAGCTCGTAGGCGTGGACATGGAGTAGGACATGTTCATATGAATATTATAATCATGAGGAACATAATTGCATAAGACATAGCTGTAGTGTATAATTGAAAATTATGGGACTAATTAGAATACAAATCTGAACATTTAAAATTTTGAGGATAAAAACAAATACTTACATAAATATAAGGATCAAATGTGCAAATTAATGATTTTTATTGCAGATCCAATCAAGCTTTCATGCATGGAGATACTGAAGTCAAACCACCATAATTTCACCTAAATGATGGACTAGACTTCGCGGAGATGAGCTAAGCAAGGCGTGGAGGCAGATCTCGTGGTGGAGGATTATGATGCGCTCGAACCACCATAGCTTCATTGATTTCATCGACGTCGATGTTGAGCTTGAAATCCATTTGTCGCCATCTCCTTTGTCATGATTTGATACATAAATGAAAAGGGCGACGAAGAACATAGGAAAATGGAGAAAGTTGATTAGAGACGAAAAGGTGGAGAGGAGATTACATAATCAAACTTCTCGCAAAAGTTCTAGATTCATGGTGTTCTTTCGACAGATTGAAGATGAAGAAGAAGAGGGTTCACGGAAATTAAGATTAAAAACAGAAAATAACGTAAAATTTAGGAAAGTAGATGAAATAGATCTAATTTTCGAAAGTAAAGTTCGAGAGAGAGAATATAAGAAACTTTTCGAAACAAATAAAAAACTGACTTATTTATTTCTTTATTTTAATGGTTTAAAAATGCTTAGATTTGGGAAAGTGACAGCTTGGTTAAAGGAGTTATAGTTAGAAGTAGTTGATTTACATTTGAGGGTATATAAGATATTGCACAAAGAAGAAGTGTGTCTCCAGCAACAAGTGTCTATAGGTGTAAATTGAAAGTCATAATGTGTCTTAAAGAGTAAAAATTTCTCAAAAAAGATACTCACTGCTCCATTTCATGTAACTTGGTCACAAGGTTCTCCAAATTTTGCGGTCCAGAAGAGGCAACTAGGACAAAATATCTTTGACGAGTAAATTGCCATCAATACAAAGCTATACCAAAAGCTTTTTTCTAACTCAACCCATCCAATTTAAATGTACTATTAACAGAGTCCATATTTTAACTAGAGTTTACATTTTAACTAGAGAGTGTAAATTCATTATATTTCGATCCACTATACTAGAAGCTTTTTCTAAGTCAACCCATCCAAATTAAATGCACTAGTAGTTAGAGTCCATATTTTAACTAGAGTGTACATGTTAACTAGAGTGTAAATTCATTATATTTGGATCCACTATTCTTCATAATAAGAATCTGAGCTTTAATACAACTGAGGAGAGTTTGAAGAAGCATTTGACTCTCAAGTGGTGAAGCAGAGAAAGATTGTGAGTGTTAAGGTAAGTTCTTGTTCCATAACTTTGTTATATTTTTCAATATAAACGGCATGACATAACATGGTAGAAAACAAAATGAATTGTTTTAAATTTTTTAGGGTTTCTGAAGATCAAAAGTTTTTTGAAAAAAATGCTCACAAGTACTCATCTTAACATCTCTCTAACTTTCTACCTAAGTTACTTTGTAGCATTTTTTGTTTCTCTTCTTTTACCTTTTTAAATCTTTTTTTCTCTAAATCATAGACCAGCATGGTTGGTTCGGTTGAAAAAGAAGATATTCTGGAAGTTTGTGGAGGAGAGTTTTTAACACCCTGGTGAACTAAAAGAGCAAATGAAATATCGTGATTGAGAGGAAAAAGAACCCTCTTTCAGTCTGAAGAGATTAAACTTCACTCGGACCATCTTCCGTCAAGAGCAAGAACCTGATTAGTTTTGGAACAGAGCATAGTGAGAGTTACTGAGCAATTCCAAATGGGCTCTTTCAAAAGTATCCTAGCACAACCACCAAGCGGTTACCGCGCTGTGAGTGATGAGATATCATATCTTGGAAAAGTTGTTACTGCTTTGTCGGACTATGTTGATGAAATGCAAGTGGAGAAGCCTTTTGGGATCACTGCTGATGTAGCGCAAGGAACGCTTAAAACTTTGTCAGCACCCACAGCCACATCCACAACCAAGGGTGCACGGAAGGGTTTTGGGGTGAAAAGCCGAAAACTCTTGAAGAGCCGCAAAAACAGTCCACGAAGACTACAATAATGACGTCATCAAGCTCCATTGCCAGCATATCTTCTATAAGAAGTGCATTTTTTAGGTCTCTTTGGGACCAACAAGTTCATGAAAGATTCAAAAAGGGATTTAAAGCAGCGTGTCCACAATGCAAGTACGTGATAGCCACCTAAGAAAAGATGTGCCATGAAACTCAATGGTATTTCTCTTGCTTTTTGTTCAGTGGATGACAATCTATTAAATGACAATCTTTGCAGAATAAAGACTCTCTTCCTTTAGTATTAAATAGTTTTGCCGTAGTTTAGAATTGATACTGGACTTCAGGTTTTAGGTAAAATTGTCATCTAGGTTTCATATATGATAATAATTTTAATATAAGTGTGTTAGTTTTGACTACTTTTGATGATCTATATGACTGACTGCTTAAAACTGTTTTTGGTCTGAAGAAGAGGTGTTCTGTGGTGTTGGTTAGGTCGGCAGAGTGCTTATATATTTGTGATCCAAACCATTTATCTTGTCGCGTCGAAGTTATATTGGTTTATCTTTTTGTTTTCTTCTCTATGTGTGTTGGTGATTATTTGATTTTATTTGTCTTGTCTTTGATAATTTTTGACTAATTGCTTTCTTACCAGGAAACTCAATGACAAGTATTATGAAGATGGATCTGCAAGCTTATTGTCTCTAGTCTGTAGTTTGATTTTTCTTTTGCAAAGCCTTTATCATAGACTTCTGGATTCTTATGTTTTTATCATTTTTGGATGTTATTGATTCCACTTGTGTTGTTTGTTATTCTATAATTAACCATCTCATTCTCGAATATCTTTTCTTTACTGATTAATTGGATTCACAACTCTTAGCGCTCTATAAACAAAATTTCAAAGGGGTCATTGAAAATCTAACCAAGAGTAGCTCACCTATCAAAAAAGGAGTTGGTTACACTTTAAGACACATTTCTGTCTTTTTTACACTGGGGGACACTTCATGCTTGAGGGACACTTTTATAGAGTTTGAGAAGTATTTCAGACAAAAATGCCCCCTACCCAACATACTATTATCGTTTCAGACATAAACATCTTCTCTTCTTTACCGAGTTAAAGTTTAGTATTTTTTAATTATTATATATTGTACTATTATTGTTTTTATTCCACCTTATATTTTCATTTACTTTTATCTCAAATTTGAAAATATATAATATAATTATAATTGTCACAATAAGTTAAATATGAAATTTTCTATCTTTTAACATCCATTTTCATATATATATTTTACATATATATAGATATATATATTAACGTGTATACAAAAAAGTGTGGACATGAGAGAGAAAAAAAATGTGGACAGCAGAAGGGTGAATAGATATTTATTTGTAAACCGTGTAGATAAATAGTGTTCTTGTATTTGGCAGATATGGATGTTGACATCCATTTTTACAATTATTCTTTTTAGGCTTCGACGATTTAGAGATTTTCTTTTTAAGTTTTTTTTTGTTTCCAACCGATTTTATTTGTTATTATCTGATACTATGATATATAAATTGATATATAATATATATAATAAATTATAATTTTTTTGTCCTCTATATTTTGAGATCCATATGTATATACTTATTTTGATATTTTACTTTTTATAATAATTAAAATTAAATTAAGTGGATAAAGTAGTGGGGACGATATGTTGTGGACGGTGCAATCTGAAAGAATGAGTTATCGGATAGTACTTTATTGGACATATATTTGTGGATGTAGACACAATTTTTTTTTCCAAATTTTATGTTGTGTTTTCTATTTTTTATTTAAAGATATATATGAAAACCATTTTTACAATAATAAATAATGATATATATATATATATATATATTTAATGATATATACTTTTGTCATTTGTTTTATTATTTTTATATATAATTTATATATAACCTATACAAAAATATATGGATATGGATGATAAAAGTGTTAACGTTAGATATGTGGACATGGATATAAATGTGTAAACGAAAAAGACATACATATTTGTATGATACATAAGTTGCATACAAATTAAAGTTTCTGAAAAAAAATGTTAATATATGTCCATGAACGATTATTTGTGAGCTCGTAGGCGTGGACATGGAGTAGGACATATTCATAGAATATTATAATCATGAGGAACATAATTGCATAAGACATAGCTGTAGTGTATAATTGAAAATTATGGGACTAATTAGAATACAAATCTGAACATTTAAAATTTTGAGGATAAAAACAAATACTTACATAAATATAAGGATCAAATGTGCAAATTAATGATTTTTTATTGCAGATCCAATCAAGCTTTCATGCATGGAGATACCGAAGTCAAACCACCATAAGTTCACCTAAATGATGGACTAGACTTCGCGGAGATGAGCTGAGCAAGGCGTGGAGGCAGATCTCGTGGTGGAGGATTATGACGCGCTCGAACCACCATAGCTTCATTGATTTCATCGACGTTCGATGTTGAGCTTGAAATCCATTTGTCGCCATCTCCTTTGTCATGATTTGATACATAAATGAAAAGGGGCGACGAAGAACATAGGAAAATGGAGAAAGTTGATTAGAGACGAAAAGGTGGAGAGGAGATTACATAATCAAACTTCTGGCAAGAAGTTCTAGATTCATGGTGTTCTTCGACAGATTGAAGATGAAGAAGAAGAGGGTTCACGGAAATTAAGATTAAAAACAGAAAATAACGTAAAATTTAGGAAAGTAGATGAATTAGATCTGATTTTCGAAAGTAAAGTTCGAGAGAGAGAGTATAAGAAACTTTTCGAAACAAATAAAAAACTGACTTATTTATTTCTTTATTTTAATGGTTTAAAATGCTTAGATTTGGGAAAGTGACAGCTTGGTTAAAGGAGTTATAGTTAGAAGTAGTTGATTATATTTGAGGGTATATAAGACATTGCACAAGGAAGAAGTGTGTCTCCAGCAACAAGTGTCTCTAGGTGTAAATTGAAAGTCATAATGTGTCTTAAAGAGTAAAAATTTCTCAAAAAAGATACTCACTGCTCCATATCGTGTAACTTGGTCACAAGGTTCTCCAAATTTTTGCGGTCCAGAAGAGGCAACTAGGACAAAATATCTTTGACGAGTAAATTGCCATCAATACAAAGCTGTACCAAAAGCTTTTTTTCTAACTCAACCCATCCAATTTAAATGTACTATTAACAGAGTCCATATTTTAACTAGAGTTTACATTTTAACTAGAGAGTGTAAATTCATTATATTTCGATCCACTATACTAGAAGCTTTTTCTAAGTCAACCCATCCAAATTAAATGCACTAGTAGTTAGAGTCCATATTTTAACTAGAGTTTACATGTTAACTAGAGTGTAAATTCATTATATTTGGATCCACTATTCTTCATAATAAGAATCTGAGCTTTAATACAAACTGAGGAGAGTTTGAAGAAGCATTTGACTCTCAAGTGTGAAGCAGAGAAAGATTGTGAGTGTTAAGGTAAGTTCTTGTTCCATAACTTTGTTATATTTTTCAATATAAATGGCATGACATAACATGTAGAAAACAAAATGAATTGTTTAAATTTTAAGTTTTCTGAAGATCAAAGGTTTTTTTGAAAAAAATGCTCACAAGTACTCATCTTAACATCTCTCTAGCTTTCTACCTTAAGTTACTTTGTAGCATTTTTTGTTTCTCTTCTTTTACCTTTTAAATCTTTTTTCTCTAAATCACATGACCAGCATGGTTGTTCGGTTGAAAAAGAAGATATTCTGGAAGTTTGTGGAGGAGAGTTTTTAACACCTGGTGAACTAAAAGAGCAAATGAAATATCGTGATTGAGAGGAAAAGGAATCCTCTTTCAGTCTGAAGAGAGTAAACTTCACTCGGACCATCTTCCGCCAAGAGCAAGAACCTGATTTGTTTTTGAACAGAGCATAGTGAGAGTTACTGAGCAATTCCAAATGGGCTTTTTCAAAGTATCCTAGCACAACCACCAAGCGGTTACCGCGCTGTGAGTGATGAGATATCATATCTTGGAAAAGTTGTTACTGCTTTGTCGGACTATGTTGATGTAATGCAAGTGGAGAGCCTTTTGGGATCACTGCTGATGTAGCGCAAGGAACGCTTAAAACTTTGTCAGCACCCACAACCACAGCCACAACCAAAGGGTGCACAGAAGGGTTTTGGGGTGAAAAGCCGAAACTCTTGAAGAGCCGCAAAAACAGTCCACGAAGACTACAATAATGACGTCATCAAGCTCCATTGCCAGCATATCTTCTATAGAAGTGCATTTTTTAGGTCTCTTTGGGACCAACAAGTTCATGAAAGATTCAAAAAGGGATTTAAAGCAGCGTGTCCACAATGCAAGTACGTGATAGCCACCTGAGAAAAGATGTGCCACGAAACTCAATGGTATTTCTCTTGCTTTTTTTCAGTGGATGACAATCTATTAAATGACAATCTTTGCAGAATAAGACTCTCTTCCTTTAGTATTGAATAGTTTTGGCCGTAGTTTTAGAATTGATACTGGACCTTCAGGTTTTAGGTAAAATGTCATCTAGGTTTCATATATGATAATAATTGTAATATAAGTGTGTTAGTTTTGACTACTTGATGATCTATATGACTGACTGCTTAAAACTGTTTTTGGTCTGAAGAAGAGGTGTTCTGTGGTGTTGGTTAGGTCGGCAGAGTATTTATATATCTGTGATCCAAGCCATTTATCTGGTCGCGTCGAAGTTATATTGGTTTATCTTTTTGTTTTCTTCTCTTATGTTTGTTGTGATTATTTGATTTTATTTGTTTGTCTTTGATTAATTTTGACTAATTGCTTTCTTACCTGGAAACTCAGTGACAGTATTATGAAGATGGATCTGCAAGTTATTGTCTCTAGTATGTAGTTTGATTTTTCTTTTGCAAAGCCTTTATCATAGACTTGTGGATTCTTATGTTTTTATCATTTTTGGATGTTATTGACTCCACTTGTTGTTGTTTGTTATTCTATAATTAACCATCTCATTCTCGAATATCTTTTCTTTACTGATTATTGGATTCACAACTCTTAGTGCTCTATAAACAAAATTTCAAAGGGGTCATTGAAAATCTAACCAAGAGTAGCTCACCTATCAAAAAATGAGTTGGTTACACTTTAAGACACATTTCTGTCTTTTTTACATTGAGGGATACTTCATGCTTGAAGGACACTTTATAGAGTTTGAGAAGTATTTCAGACAAAAATGCCCCCTACCCAACATACTATTATCGTTTCAGACATAAACATTTCTCTTCTCTACGGAGTTAAAGTTTAGTATTTTTTAATTATTATATATTGTACTATTATTGTTTTATTCCACCTTATATTTTCATTTACTTTTATCGCAAATTTGAAAATATATAAAATAATAATAATTGTGACAATAAGTTAAATATGAAATTTTCTATCTTTTAACATCCATTTTCGTATATGTATTTTACATATATATAGATATATATATTAACGTGTATACCAAAAAAGTGTGGACATGGAGAGAAAAAAAATGTGGACACCAGAAAGGTGAATAGATATTTATTTGTAAACCGTGTAGATAAATAGTGTTCTTGTATTTGGCAGATATGGATGTGGACATCCATTTTTACAATTATTCTTTTTAGGCTTCAACGATTTAGAGATTTTCTTTTTAAGTTTTTTTTGTTTCCAACCGATTTATTTGTTATTATTTGATACTATGATATATAAATTGATATATAATATATATAATAAATTATAATTTTTCTCCTCTATATTTTAAGATTCATATGTATATACTTATTTTGATATTTTACTTTTATAATAATTAAATTTAAATTAAGTGGATAAAGTAGTGTGGACGATATGTTGTGGACGGTGCAATCTGAAAGAATGAGGTGTGGATAGTACTTTATTGGACATATATATTTGTGGATGTAGACACATTTTTTTTTCAATTTTATGTTGTGTTTTCTATTTTTTATTTAAAGATATATATGAAAACCATTTTTACAATAATAAATAATGATATATATATATATTTAATGATATATACTTTTGTCATTTGTTTTATTATTTTTATATATAATTATATATATAACCTATACAAAAATATATGGATATGGATGATAAACGTGTTAACGTTAGATATGTGGACATGGATATAAATGTGTAAACGAAAAAAGACATACATATTTGTATGATACATAAGTTGCATACAAATTAAAGTTTCTGAAAAAAAATGTTAATATATGTCCATGAACGATTATTTGTGAGCTCGTAGGCGTGGACATGTTCATATGAATATTATAATCATGAGGAACATAATTACATAAGACATAGCTGTAGTGTATAATTGAAAATTATGGGACTAATTAGATTACAAATCTGAACATTTAAAATTTTGAGGATAAAAACAAATACTTACATAAATATAAAGATCAAATGTGCAAATTAATGATTTTTTATTGCAGATCCAATCAAGCTTTCATGCTTGGAGATACCGAAGTCAAACCACCATAAGTTCACCTAAATGATGGACTAGAGTTCACGGAGATGAGCTGAGCAAGGCATGGAGTCAGATCTCGTGGTGGAGGATTATGACGCGCTCGAACCACCATAGCTTCATTGGTTTCATTGTCTTCGATGTTGAGCTTGAAATCCATTTGTCACCATCTCCTTTGTCATGATTTGATACATAAATGAAAAGGGGCGACGAAGAATATAGGAAAATGGAGAAAGTTGATTAGAGACGAAAAGGTGGAGAGGAGATTACATAATCAAACTTCTGGCAAGAGTTCTAGATTAATGGTGTTCTTCGATATATTGAAGATGAAGAAGAAGAGGGTTCACGGAAATTAAGATTAAAAACAGAAAATAACGTAAAATTTAGGAAAGTAGATGAATTAGATATGATTTTCGAAAGTAAATTTCGAGAGAGAGAGTATAAGAAACTTTTCGAAACAAATAAAAAACTGACTTATTTATTTCTTTATTTTAATGGTTTAAAAATGCTTAGATTTGGGAAAGTGACAGCTTGGTTAAAGGAGTTATAGTTAGAAGTAGTTGAATTATATTTGAGGGTATATAAGACATTGCACAAGGAAGAAGTGTGTCTCCCGCAACAAGTGTCTCTAGGTGTAAATTGAAAGTCATAATGTGTCTTAAAGAGTAAAAATTTCTCAAAAAAGATACTCACTGCTCCATATCGTGTAACTTGGTCACAAGGTTCTCCAAATTTTGCGGTCCAGTAGAGGCAACTAGGACAAAATCTCTTTGACGAGTAAATTGCCATCAATACAAAGCTGTACCAAAAGCTTTTTTTCTAACTCAACCCATCCAATTTAAATGTACTATTAACAGAGTCCATATTTTAACTAGAGTTTACATTTTAACTAGAGAGTGTAAATTCATTATATTTCGATCCACTATACTAGAAGCTTTTTCTAAGTCAACCCATCCAAATTAAATGTATTAGTAGTTAGAGTCCATATTTTTAACTAGAGTTTACATGTTAACTAGAGTGTAAATTCATTATATTTGGATCCACTATTCTTCATAATAAGAATCTGAGCTTCAATACAACTGAGGAGAGTTTGAAGAAGCATTTGACTCTCAAGTGGTGAAGCAGAAAAAGATTGTGAGTGTTAATGTAAGTTCTTGTTCCATAACTTTGTTATATTTTTCAATATAAATGGCATGACATAACATGATAGAAAACAGAATGAATTGTTTAAGTTTTTTAAGGTTTTTTTGAAAAAAATGCTCACAAGTACTCATCTTCACATCTCTCTAGCTTTCTACCTTCAGTTGCTTTGTAGCATTTTTTGTTTCTCTTCTTTTACCTTTTAAATCTTTTTTTCTCTAAATCACATACCAGCATGGTTGATTCGGTTGAAAAAGAAGATATTCTGGAAGTTTGTGGAGGAGAGTTTTTAACACCTGGTGAACTAAAAGAGCAAATGAAATATCGTGATTGAGAGGAAAAGGAATCTTCTTTCAGTCTGAAGAGAGTAAACTTCACTCGGACCATCTTCCGCCAAGAGCAAGAACCTGATTTGTTTTTGGAACAGAGCATAGTGAGAGTTACTGAGCAATTCCAAATGGGCTTTTTCAAAGTATCCTAGCACAACCACCAAGCGGTTACCGCGCTGTGAGTGATGAGATATCATATTTTGGAAAAGTTGTTACTGCTTTGTCGGACTTTGTTGATGTAATGCTAGTGGAGAGCCTTTTGGGATCACTGCTGATGTAGCGCAAGGAACGCTTAAAACTTTGTCAGCACCCACAACCACAGCCACATCCAAAGGGTGCACATAAGGGTTTTGGGGTGAAAAGCCGAAGACTCTTGAAGAGCCGCAAAAACAGTCCACGAAGACTACAACATTGACGTCATCAAGCTCCATTGCCAGCATATCTTCCCTAAGAAGTGCATTTTTAGGTCTCTTTGGGACCAACAAGTTCAGGAAAGATTCAAAAAGGGATTTAAAGCAGTGTGTCCACAATGCAAGTACGTGATAGCCACCTGAGAAAAGATGTGCCACGAAACTCAATGCTATTTCTCTTGCTTTTTTTCAGTGGATGACAATCTATTAAATGACAATCTTTGCAGAATAAAGACTCTCTTCCTTTAGTATTGAATAGTTTTGCCGTAGTTTAGAATTGATATTGGACTTCAGGTTTTAGGTAAAAATGTCATCTAGGTTTCATATATGATAATAATTGTAATATAAGTGTGTTAGTTTTGACTACTTTGATGATCTATATGACTGACTGCTTAAAACTGTTTTGGTCTGAAGATGAGGTGTTCTGTGGTGTTGGTTAGGTCGGTAGAGTGTTTATTTATCTGTGATCCAAGCCATTTATCTGGTCGCGTCAAAGTTATATTGGTTTATCTTTTTGTTTTCTTCTCTATGTGTGTTGTGATTATTTGATTTTATTTGTCTGTCTTTGATAATTTTTGACTAATTGCTTTCTTACCAGAAAACTCGGTGACAGTATTATGAAGATGGATCTGCAAGCTTATTGTCTCTAGTCTGTAGTTTGATTTTTCTTTTGCAAAGCCTTTATCATAGACTTGTGGATTCTTATGTTTTTATCATTTTGGATGTTATTGACTCCACTTGTGTTGTTTGTTATTTTGTAATTAACCAATCTCATTCTTAAATATCTTTTCTTCACTGAATTTTTGGATTCACAACTCTTAGCGTGTCACTGAAAATCTAACCAAAAGTAGTTCACCGATCAATTATGACAGAAGTTACAAACGATAGAACTAGCAGAGAAAATAGAAATCTAAACAACACCTACAAAGAAATACCAAAACAATATCGCAATGTTCTAATAACTAAGAGGACACAAGGACACTTGAAGCAATTATTAAACGACTCAGTAGATTGATAAAGGACACTTGAAGCAATTATTAAACGAATCAGTAGATTGATAATTAGAACTACTGAACTAGCATGACGGAAGGTAAGCATTGCCACAGGGAAGAAGGTCGGTGATAATATGAGACCAAGTTCGATAGAATTCGGCTTGCGCAAAGCTCTACTCCAAAAGATAAACCTCAATCCCACTCACCTTTGCTAACAGCCTATCAGCGAACGGAACACAAACCCATCTATCTGGTGATAGCAGGAGTAGGTATCACCAAATGCTGATACCATTAATTGCACCAGAGAGTTTCTAACGTGCCAACCAGATGGTCCTACAAAACCGAAAGAAATTGAACTTATTAAGGGTTTGATTGGCAGAAAATTAGCATTCACGTTATGCTTTGTATTATCCAATAAACAGTTTTTAGAAAAAAGCATTTACAAGATGCTAATGATCTCCAAATGCTCTATGCTCAATGCTGTCATATAAAGCTTTTGGAAGAGAATTTGTATATAAACCTGCAAATCGAACCAACACAAAGCAAATCAGAGCAAAAGGCTGGATGCGATGAAAGCCACATATTGATGCTGCTCTTCAAAACCTGCAAATAGAACCAATGATTAGCCCACCACTAAGGTCTAAGTGGTCCGTCAATAGTGCTGGGAAGACAAATCCAAGCACGATTCTCCGCCGAATTGCCGAAAATCAAATGAACCAAGGGAGGACCGGGAACTCAGCCTCACACAGAACCGGTATTAGCTCTTAGATGCCTTGCCGAAAATCATCATCGGAGGAGAACCGCAGATAAAATCCAAAAAAAAGATGAAGAAGAAAGCTTGTCAATGACTGACGAGGCTTGACAGCTCCAAAAGGGACGCAAACCATGAAGACAAAACAAGACTTACTGCCGGAAAGAGATAAAGGATGGTCATAGACGACTGATAACCAAGCTTCTCGTCTGCACAACAAGAAAGGAAAGAGAATAGAGAGAAGAGAGAGAAATGATAAGATATTTTAATTGATCATTTGATAAATTGTTCCCAATACAATACTCGACACTAAGTAAGGACTATAACACATAAAACAACGGCGTTCACTCATTATTTAGAAATAAGAGATACTTTGAGTGAGAGAGCATGTCTTGTCTCATCTTCTTCTTCCTTACAATCCACTTCTTCTGACTCGCTTAGACCTCTGAACCTTCTGAACAAAAGCCAATGGTACTGCCAACTTATCAATTCCCCCTCGAAGAAGCACCAGTTTGTCCTCAAGCTGAAAATTTGGAAACTACTATGCAATTCGATCCATCGGTTTCCAAGAGTTTTCAAATTCCAGAAAGCCTTTCCATTTCACTAGTATCTTTGGACCCTGTTATGAATGTAAAGTCTGAGTCTTATTCACGTTCTTAGAAGTGTATATATACAAGAAAATAGATCCCAATCCTAAGGAAATATGGAAAGTAGATAAATACAAATATGTTAAATCATTATCCTAGTAATATCTATCTTTATCTCATCGAGACCAAAAAGAAACTTGTGGATACGAGCGTCTTCTCGTTCTTTCTCAATAGCAGTAGCAGCAGAGCATGAACAGACAGTAGATGTAGTAAAGTTTTGTAGTTCTTCCCATAATTTGGAAAGACGACCATAATATTCAAGCACCGATTGACCCTCTTGTCTGCAGTTTGTGATCTCGTTAACTAACATGTGTTTACGAACACTGTTCTTGACAGAGAAGCGACGTTGAAGAGACTCCCATAACTTGAAGGCGTCGGGACGTGAGAAACAATAGAACGAACGATTGGATTAATTGATGTTCTGATCCATCCGACAATCATAGAATTAATAGCAGTCCATCGAGAAAGATCTGGATTTGATGTAGGTTTAATGATAGTTCCATCAATGAAACCAATCTTTTGTTTAGCTTGAAGAGAATTCCAAAACTCGTGGCCCATTCGGAGTAATTATCTCCGCGTAGAAGAACAGGTGTGATCAACGCACCGGGGTTATCCGATGGATGAAGTAAATAATGAGAATCTACAGAGACCGCAGTGTTGTGAGGCGTGGACTCCATAGAAGTAGGTAAAGAAGAAGTAGTAGTAGATGTAGTTTCAGCCATGACGAAGGCTTATGAATAGGAGTAGAAAGAAAATCGTAATAGAATGCGCGGAAGCAAGATATCAAAACGTTTAGTATTTGTTTAGCTCTGATACCATGTTATGAATGTAAAGTCTGAGTCTTATTCACGTTCTTAGAAGTGTATATATACAAGAGAATAGATCCTAATCCTAAGGAAATATGGAAAGTAGATAAATACAAATATGTTAAATCATTATCCTAGTAATATCTATCTTTATCTCAATAGACCCGCGCTGTTGAATTGCTTCCTGATGGCCAGAACCTCTTCAGGCTCAACTTCCCACTCAAGAGTCGATGATAGGATTAAAGGGAGCTCTTGTACCCTCGTAGTTGGAGCTACAGCCAACTTGAGCTGAGATACATGGAAAACTAGGTGTATCAAGCTCTAAGGTGGTAAGGTCAGTCGGTACTCTACCTTACATATTCGCTTCTCCACCCATACAGACGGAAGTACCGAGGAGCCAACTTCTCAGCTCTGTGCATTGCTACCGAAGTCTGTCTGTATGGGCTGAGCTTCAAGTACACCATATGCCCTACCTGAAATTCTACATCCATGCGTTTCTTGTTGGTAGATGATTGCATCCTTTCTTGAGCTGTAGCTAAGTTCTCCCTAAGCTCAGACAGCAACCCATCTCTGTCCAGAATCATTTTCTCCACTTCTGCATTAGTTGTAGGTACATCCCCAAACCGTAAAAGATGAGGCAGATTAAGTCCATAAAAGGCTTTAAAGGGAGTGGCATTGATCGATGAGTGGAAAGATGAGTTGTACCAGTAGTCTGCCCACGACAACCATTGGACTCTAGAGCTCGGTAACCTGCCCACAAAACATCTGAAATAAGACTCCAAACATTGGTTAACCACTTTTGGTTTTCCATCCGATTGAAGATGATAAGATGTACTCTTTTGAAGGGATGTACCCTGAATCTTGAATAAGGCACTCCAGAATTGGCTGAGAAAAAACTTATTCCTGTCAGATACCTTAGTCTTAGAAAACCTACAGAGCTTAACAATCTCTTTAATGAAAACTTCAACCACAATTTTAGCAGTAACGGGATGTCACAGAGATAAGAAGTGAGCATATTTGGATAGTCTATCAACCACCACGAGAATCACATCACTACCTTTCGAGATGGACAAGTCTTCAAAAAAATCTAGACTTATGTCTGACCATACCTGCTTCGGAATCGGTAATGGAGACAACAACCCAACAGGTGAAAGTGTAGAGTATTTATTTTCTTGACAGATGGCACATGCTTTGATGTATTCTGTGATGTTCTTTCTCATGCCTTTCCAGTACACTTCTCTTGCCATGCGTTTGAAGGTCTTCAAGACCTCCTCGTGACTTCCAATTACACTATCGTGAAACTGTTGCAGCATAGTGGGTATGAAAGGAGATGTAGCAGGTAAGACTAGGCGTTCATCTTTAAACAACAACCCTTGTTCGAACTGAAACCCTGAGTCTGGTAACTTACTCAACTTAACCTCAGATATCACTTTTCTGTAGCTCTGATCTTTTTCAATCTGTATCATTAGTTCACCCCGGTCGATAGAAATAGCGGCTGTTAACTGAAAAACCTTTACTTCTTTATCAGCGGCTGTAGTTTCCTTGCCCGGTCGATACTCAATGTTGTAATTGAGCCCAAGAAGTTTGGAAGCCCACTTCTGCTGCTCTGTAGACACTGCCTTCTGTTCCAATAAGTGTTTCAAGCTCTTCTGATCAGTGCAGATAGTGTTTCAAGCTCTCAACTCAGGGCCATAAACATATATATCAGAAGGGAGGTGAGTAATGATGACAAAGAAGCAAGAGAGAAATACAAGGAGGGAAAATAAATCACTTCCGATGACCATGACCAGGCCCTATAGCAAACAGAGGGAAAGAAAAGTTTTGAGAGGAAAATTTAGAGAGAGGAAATTAAGAGAGAGGTTTTGGAATTACTATGGTTGCTATAATCATTAGCTACCAAGTCGTACAGACAGACTACAATGCATGTCTGGCAAGTTCCTAGCCTCCTCAGGGACCTTTGAAAAAGGAAACTTTCTCTCTTCGACGTAGTAAACTGAGTCGTGCGAGAAAAAACCATTCAAAGTTAAAAGCGAGTTGGAGAATATTCTGTTTTGGTGAAAAAGTAGATGACAAACAACACACTAGGAACATAATGACCAGCACAAGAAAGAAGAAAAAAGCTCTTTACTTGAATAGTTTGGAAAATACAATGTACATATCTACTACTAGGAATCTCTGATGTCGAAAAATGTAAAAGATCTAACATGATATAGTTTATTAAGAAAATTACTAATTGAAAGCCGAGCAGAGTGAAGTATCTGCTCAAACCAAGCTTCTTCAGCTCGGACATCTCCCTTCATAAGCAGATCCAACGCAAACAAACAGATTTCATTCCCATCTTCCACCTCTTTCATTGTGTCTCCAGGTTTTTGAATGCAGATTCCAATGTTGTCATCAGATTTTCCGATTCAATCTCAAAACATAGACTTGACGATGTGATCCTACTGAGAGGATCCTTGTCCAAAGATGCACTTTGTGGATGTTTAAAGTCTAAGGATGATGGTACTTGATGAAAGACAAAAGATGATGATGCAAATACTCAATAAATGTTAACCAAAGGAATGAGTGGGAATAGTAAATTCTCCGTTCTTTTAATTTGACACCATTCATAACAAAAATATTTTCTTCAATATTCCTTCTCATTATTTTAATTTTGTGAATCATAAAGCAAAATATTCTTTATTAAATCCGGAGATGAACAATAAGAAACAAACATTCCTAATATTTTGTTCCTCTTGGTTCCTTTCCTCTTTATCCATATTATAGGTATGAATGGTGACCAAAGAATTAAGAGGAATAATGATTCCGTAACGTTCTTAAAAAAATTACCATTTGTAAGGAATTGTTTTTCTTTTCCGTTTCTTCTCATTCCTTTTATTTTAGAGGAATATAAAACAATTGTATTTCTTACTAAATAAGATAAGGAATAATAATTTCTCGTCATTCATAGAATTTTGTTCCTATAAGTTCTTTTTCTATTCATTCCTAATGTTCCTATAATGGTTATCAGTTAGACGGTACTTTTTAATGGTTAGTATTTATCAAGGAATGATTCAACAAATTGAAAAGGAAGGTTTTGTGACTTGTGATGGTTCGTGAATGATCGAATGGATTGAGAGAAATTTTCAAGAGGGGTGGAATAAAATCTTGAACTTTCAGGCTTGAAACTGTAAGGATATGACACACCAAATACATTAACTAGTGATCAAACAAAGTTCAAAGAGAGATTTTTGATAAAAAGATGTTTGATGGTTTATTGAAGATGAAGAAGAAGTGTAAATATAGCAGATAAAGGAGTCTAGGATACGTAAGCACTCAAATTGACTGCTCTATTGATCCTATCGGCCAAGTGCAATGTGCATATGAACTCGTAGAAGCTTGAGGAACTCACAAATTTGAGTAGGGGCCCACAACCATGACGGGAAAACGAGGATGAATCCCAATAAAAGAATAGTGACCGGATTCCATTCTTGTGTTAAGCTCTGGTATCTGAGCTATTTTTATGTGCGAGTGTACCGGGAATCTATCTATAACCCAGATGCGTTGATCGTTCGAAAATGGGCGACAAAGATTGGTAGTTAACTAGGCCTTAATTTTTTCTTCATTTCCATTCCTTTATGATCAATCTTCTCTTCTCTTAATATTTTTTGCAATGAAACCGTTCAGATTTGGATTGTTGCCACCAAATTTTCGTGAAGAGTGCTAGAAACTAGAGGCCGAGGGTATCCTTCAATTGGGAAACATTGCACTTTATCCAACAGGCCATTACTTGGGCAGGTAAGTCATATCCTATTTTAATGGTTTGAACGCAGTCTTAGTTTATTGTCTGAACTTCCTTCTGGACGAAGTGACTGAGATCCACTCGAGCCAGTCAGCCAGACCCCCTCATGACAAATAAACATCGACATTCAGCTCAAGGATATTCTAGGGGTAACAGAAGTGGCCCCCCTCAGAAGAAAGAAAAGACGGGCGATCCAACGTCGAGCAGGCCACCATTAGGGATGTCCAGGACCCAGGTAAGGAACATCATGCTTTCTCCTTCGCGTTTTATGGGAACGATCTGCTTTGTCACAATAAATAGAAATGCACCAAAGGTGTACGAAAGTCGAGCAGATATAACTCTTGCTTGCCGGAGGGCCTCTACAAATCCTAAACCTTCGCTACATTCTCTTGATCTATTGTCCATGTATGCAGTCCGCTTATTGTTTATGTACCAACTATAGGTATATCACTGCGCTAACTCATATGTTTACTTGCAGTCCATCGGCCAGACCTTTCTCCGATACAAAAGCAGACTCGCCAAGGCCGATGCCAAGATCAAAGGTCTGACAAAGGAACATGACAATCTCAAAAGGAGGGCCTTAGAGGCTGAGGGTTCTCTTCTGGTGGACAAAAACAATATCTAGTCTTATGAGTAAAGGATTTCCAACCTCAAGGAAGCGTAAACATAAGAAAAGTCCTTTCGGCGAGAACTCACGGCTTTGGTCTGAACTAGCAGACGCAAAACGTAAGATCCAAGATCTTACCAAAGAAAGAGATCTAAGTGTTGCCATCCTAGACTCTCAGTTGTTGGATGTTGATATCACTCAAATTATCCTAAGGGGTGACTTTTGCTCTCTCAAATAAGATGTTCGATCAGTTGTTGTACTTAGGGATCGAATCCACAGGGAGCGTTAGCACACAATAGACTATAGATTTTTCGGTTAAGTTATGCAAACAGTTATAGGCGAATACTTATAGGCGAATAATGGGGTCATCAATAAAGTATCTACCTCTCCCTTCCAAAAATGTGTGAAATTCCTCCGTATAATTGGAATAATGGGGTTATAGGTAATTTACCTGGCCCTCCTATGACTCTATATAGGTCTTATAACATGGTATAAAAGTTGTAAATAATAGGACCTATCAACTCTCCCATACTTATCATTTTGCTTGTCCTCAAGCAAAAAATATCACAATCTGAAAAAGGTTTGAAAAGTGGGGACTCACATAATGTCTAAGTATAACTATCACCCCTACTATGTTGCAACCACATCTCATAATGCCAATCTCATAGAAACTTTATATACCATATCCTAATATAGCAACCAATTATTTTCTACCAACAACTTAGGTAAATACTAGTCTGACTCTCCCATCTCTTGATCTCATTTCTTTGCATAAAAGTAAATGTGTAGGCTTTATCTTGGGAGTATCGATCAAAGGACACATGGACCCAACTCCTGCAATTCTACACAAACATGTACAAGTCTATTCTCATCCCTTTCTTCCCTCTTTTCTCTCTTCTCTGAATCTTTTTATTATTTTTTTTTCTTATAGATCTCAAATCCAGTGATTATATCATCTTCATATCGATTTTCTTTTCTTTTCTCTTTTTTTTTGGGAAAAGTTAGAGGTGAATAATGGGGTCATCGATAATGTATCTACATCTCCATTCCAACAATGTGTGATAATTCCTTCGTATAATTGGAATAATGGGGTTATAGGTAATTTACCTACTGCTCCGCGTCTTTCGGGAAATCGTCTCAATCTTTTCTTTCTTTCTCTTTATTTTTTAGATGCTGAAGAGAGAGAGAGAGAGAGAGAGAGAGAGAGAGAGAGAGAGAGAGAGAGAGAAGGGAATCGGAAGTGCAGAGACTTGTACTTCACAAACTTCAGTAGGAATCCGATCCAACGTATACCAAGCCCCAAAGCAAGCAAATAGTGTCAATATTACTGTTGGAAATCAGCTTTGGTTCCTTCAAACTTTCTAAGCAAGTGTGATATAATGGCAGGATAATCCACTTTGGTATCTCTATTAATCTATGTCATCAAGAGTTCTAAGAATGGTGCTAAAGTGTGGTTAGTCAATAGTAAATCTTGATCATAGTCGCTTTATTGACTCAATAATTTTTTTTTGACAAACTTATATAGATATACTAAAACTCAAAATCAAATAAATAACATCAGCGAACCTCCTCCAGACTTAAATTACACTGTCTCCAATGTAATCCGTCCTAGATTGGTTAGGAAAATAAATCATAAGGTCGAAATTTAACAAGGAAAAACGATATACATGCTCGCTGATGGTGACCGTCGATCGACACAGTGAAGTGGCAATCGATCGATACTCGTGTTCCTCCGTCGATCTACATTGAACAATTGTCGATCGATGATGTGTGCAGACTATCTTCCTCGGATTAAATAGTGTGTTGCCTCCCACTCAGTAATTGATTATATTCATTAGCTTAACATTTCGGAGTTCTGATTCAGTCTAGATGAGATTGGGGATTTGATCCAAAACAATTCCCAATGACCAATAGCTTCAACTTCATCACCCTTTTCGTGAAAGCCTCCATTAACTCTAATTTGGAAACACTTGAACAATATAAAAAAATTACCATCGAAGCCAACATGGGCGAAGCCACCTTATACCTTATGGCTGCATGTGCACCCGTAATGTTATCTATATTGCAATTTTTTTGAGCATAAATATGTAAAATTAGTTAGAATATATGGTTAAATGTAGGGTGTCAGTGTTTCGAAACCCGATCCGGATCTGCGGTCAAATTGGTAAACCCGATGCCCACTATGTAATCCGGTTTGGTTTATATAAAATATCCATTATTTTAAAACCCAGTAAAACCCGCTAAAAACCCTTAAACCCGGTAATCCGTCTACCGGTTGAACCACTAGTCGAACGATTGAGTTATTTTTATTTATTTATTTCTTAAAGTGTTTTAATTTAAATTATATATTTCAAATAAAAATTTAGGTTTTCACTTTTAAATTTTATCGTTAATGTATTATTTTCTTCTACTATCGTATATATTTTGTATTTTTATTTTGTTGAACTTTATGATTTTTATCGTATATAATCATGACTAAACTATTTCATTTGTGATGTATATAATCATGACTATACTATATCATTTTCATTTTTAAATTTTGGTGAAAATTTTATTATGCCACATGAAAAATGGAGTGAATGGTAATATACAAAACTAATATTAATTGATCTCATTTGGTATTAGTTTATCTTTGTTATCGACAAATCTATTATAATTTTGATGTTTTACTTTTTGTTTACTTTGAACATAAAATTTAGTTTAATTATTCACATTATACATTTAAAACTTATTAATTTTAAGTCTTCATGTTTTTTATTATATGTTTTAACTCTTAATTTGTTATTAACAATGAAACAAATCAATTAAAAATGTTAAATTTATCTTATATATTGTAATAAGTAATATGTAATTATATCTTAAAACTATTTAATGTATTGATCCGCGTTTCACCGAAGACCCAGTAACCCGGTGACACAAAAAGTTGTCTGGTTCAGTGTCTGGATCGGGTTTAAAAACATTACCGTGCATCCATAATAAGTTAATAACCAACGTTCGATTCTTATATATGCTTTTTATTCTTTTATTGTCAAAAGTGCACCCAGTAGACACAACTCCTAGCTTCTCTCCTCGCAGCCAAATGTTCTTTAACTTCTTATTCTTTTGGAATAGTCTTTTTCTTTTATTTTTTTTTCTTCGTTTTACCATTGAATAGTTGACAAGAGTAATCATTTTCTTCTCTCTTTTCTTCTAAATTTGATTTCATTTTGCATGCTTTAAGAAATTATGAACTGATGGTAGCATGAAATTTCTTTGGAAGAACATAGAAGACAAGAAAAGCTATAAAAACTAAGTCATTAATCGTTTTGTTTGTTATTATTTGACATTCTATTATTTATTAACACCCAAGATTTTTTGATAAATGATAGTTTTGACAACATGCCTATTTAAAATTTATATAATATGAAATCAAATCAAATAATACGACGGTAGTATAAACATTAACTAACTAAGGTAGTGATTGGCGACCGCTTAAATGTGTTTTTTGTGAGGAATTGGAAAAAACGTCATTGTTACACCAATCCTGTATTTGTGGTTTTCAATTAGCGTTTTTATAAAAGATTACAAAAAACAGCGCACAGTATTCTATAACTCACAAACGATTACGCAAATGTGAAATTCGCTCAAATATACAAAAAGGTGTGGTTCTCTTAAAAACGCACATATATGTATAATGTGTATGTTCACAATAGAAGTAAAAATGGTAGTAAAATAATTTACAAGATAGTTCAGACTTTGAAGACAAACATAAGAACTTCATGTGGTCCATTTTTTAATTATATATTATATCACTTATTTGTTTATAATAAAATAGCGAGCCTGATAATATTTGTGTTTTTCAGCAGTAGTTATTGATAAGGTTTTTAGAATTTATATAAATGTGTGAATATATTAAATATTTAAAATTATATAGGTAAGTACCACATTCATAATTAAATTATTAGAATTTAACTGGAATCAAAGAAGAGAAAAGGATAAAATATAATTAATATATATATATATATATATGTTTTTTTGGTTTCAAATAAAATTTAATATTTTAAATTATAAAAGAATATTATAATGAAATAATGATCAAAATATACCTAAAAACAATTTTTGTCTCCAAAATAATACTCAAAAAAAAAATAACCCAAATATACTTTATTAAATGGTGTATGTATACATTTATAATCTTTGGGTTAACTAATCAAGACTTAGGATTTAAAGTTGTGAGATAAAATTTTGGAAGTAATGATTAAAATTAAAAAAGTTTTAAAAGTATTAAAAGTTTCAAAATAAAAAGATATATTTTGGTCATTTTTTCTTGAGGATTATTTTTGTAATAAAAACTTTAAAAATTGTTATTTGAGAGATTTTCCTTATTATAATACTATACCTAGATTAACATGTTTAATTATAGCTGAATTATTTACATTTTCACATTACATTTTATTATAGTTACATAGTTTTCAATCAAAACTTTATTACTTTTTCAATCAAAAAGTGATTGGCTGACCGATAACTTGGTCTTCTATCCGGTTATGGTTTAAAATATTATAATATTATTATTAAGCAACTGAGTTTAATTTTTAATTCTATTAATATATTTATTTAATTTTTTTAATACACACTACTATTTTATCAAAACCGCACTACTTTTTTAAGAAATCCGCACTTATTCCGCAAACCACACGAACCGCAATTGTACCGTACCGCAATTTAATTTTGCACCGCTTATATTACTAAAACCACGGTTACCATTCGGACTTGAAATTGTTTTATTGGCCAATACGGGAAGAGAAAGTTTATTTCCCTTAAGTGCTTCTTGGATATAAATGATTGTCCTAGTTGCTTCGTCATATTTCCTATTTATTATACAAAAATATTTCGACTGAGTGTTTTTGATGGTCAATTAGGAAACTTTTTTCTTTTCTTATTTTCAGTTTTTATCTGACTATGAATTCATGATGAAAGTACACATATTTTTACAGAGTTTTCAACGGTCATTTCGTAACACATAAAGTCACATATAAGGACAAAATGTCTTTGACGAGTAAATTGCTATCAATACAAAGATGTACCAAAAACTTTTTCTAACTCAATCCATCCAATTTAAATGTACTATTAACAGAGTCATATTTTAACTAGAGTTTACAGAGTGTAAATTCATTATATTTCGATTCACTATACTAGAAGCTTTTTCTAACTCAACTCATCCAAATTAAATGTACTAGTAACTAGAGTCCATATTTTAACTAGAGTTTATATTTTAACTAGAGAGTGTAAATTCATTATATTTGGATCCACTATTCTTCATAATAAGAATCTGAGCATCAATACAACTGAGGAGAGTTTGAAGAAGCATTTGACTCTCAAGTGGTGAACCAGAGAAAGATTATGAGTGTTAAGGTAAGTTCTTGTGCCATAACTCTGTTCTATTTTTCAGTATAAACGGCATGACATAACATGGTATAAAACATAATGAATTTTTTAAGTTTTTTAGGGTTTTCTGAAGATCAAAAGTTTTTTTTTGAAAAAATTGCTCACAAGTACTCATCTTCACATCTCTCTAGCTTTCTACCTTCAGTTACTTTGTAGCATTTTTTGTTTCTTTTTTTTTCTTTTTTTCTCTAAATCACAGACCAGCATGGTTTATTCGGTTGAAAAAAAAGATATTGTGGAAGTTTATGGAGGAGAGTTTTTAACACCTGGTGAACTAAAAGAGCAAATGAAATATCATGATTCAGAGGAAAGGAATCCTCTTTTAGTCTGAAGAGAGTAAACTTCACTCGGACCATCTTCCGTCACCTTATTTGTTTTTGGAACAGAGCATAGTGAGAGTTTCTAAGCAATTCCAAATGGGGTTTTTACAGGAACATGCCAAAGAGCAACTTTTTCAAAGCATCCTAGCACAACCACCAAGCGGTTACCACGCTGTGAGTGATGAGATATGGTCAAAAGTTGCTATTGCTTTGTCGGACTATGTTGACGAAATGCAAGTCCTTGGAAAAGGAGAGCCTTTTGAGATCACTGCTGATGTAGCTAGCGCAAAGAACGCTTAAAATTTGCAGAATAAAGATTTTATTCCTTTAGTATTGAATAGTTTTTCCGTAGTTTAGAATTGATATTGGAGTTCATGTTTTAGGTAAAAATGTCATCTAGGTTTCATATATGATAATAATTGTAATATAAGTGTATGTACCGGAGTGTATTCTTTTATTGTCAAAAGTGCACCTAGTGGAAACAACTTCTAACTTCTCCCCTCGTAGTCAAATGTTCTTAACTTCTTATTCTTTTGGAATAGTCTTTTTCTTTTATTTTTTTTCTTCCTTTTACCATTGAATAATTGACCATAGTAATAATTTTGTTCTCTTTTTTCTTCTAAATTTGATTTCATTTTGCATGTTTTAAGAAATTATGAACTTAGATGGTAGAGTTAAATTTCTTTGGAAGAACATAGATGACAAGAAAAGCAGTAAAAACTAAGTCATTAATCGTTTCGTTTGTTATTCTTTGACATTCTATTATTTATTAACACCCAAGATTTTTTTGATAAATGATAGTTTTGAAAACATGCCTATTTAAAATTTATATAAAATGAAATCAAATCAAATAATACGACGGTAGTATAAACATTAACTAACTAAGGTAGTGATTGGCGACCGCTAAAATGCGGTTTTTTGTGAGGAATTTGAAAAACTGTCATTGTTACACCAATCACGTATTTGTGGTTTTCATTTAGCGTTTCTATAAAAGATTACAGAAAACAGCGCATAGTTTTCTATAACTCACAAAAGATTACGCAAATGTGAAATTCGCTCAAATATACAAAAAGAAGTGGTTCTCTTAAAAACGCACATATATGTATAACTAGGGTCGGCCCGCGCTACGCACGGGATATCTTATATTTATATTATGAACATTGATATTTCTTTTTGTTTTTATTTCTTGACAAAGGGTTATGAACATTTTTTGATGATTTTAGGTTTTTAAATATACAATTGTTTATTCATATGATATTAGTGTATGTTTAATTTTATTTTTAACGTGTGATATTGGTGCAAATATATCCAAATATTCTTACTACATGGTTTTTTTTAGCTTTGATGTAGTAATTGTAAATGCTTTTTAAATTGTTTACGTATTAGAACTGATGTTTGACTTTTATCATAATTCATGTAACTTTTTTTGTTTTATTGCTGCGTCTTTATTTTATTCGGGTTAATAGTGTGTTACTTTTTAATATCTTTAAATGCAAATTTCTAAATTTGTATAATCATTTCTCTTTATACCTATATCTATAAATTTATAATTTCTCCTTATATCATAATTTCACTTTCTGCAGTTTATAAAGTTTGGGGTCCAAATTAAATTAGTACAAAGATGAGAGACCATCATGTAATTGCGAGGAGCTATGGAGTGTCTATTTGAAAGAGTTTGGGTTGATCTGAGAGGACGTTTTTGTAATTCCTCAAGTCCGGGGTCGAATTAAAAGTTAATAAAAGTTCAGGGACCACGTGTGAAAATAAGTAAAAATCAGCCATTAGAGTTTTGAACTTCTCGATCTGAAGATGACCGCAACGACGAATCCCGACGGCTATTCCGGAGCTTCCGCGGAGGATTATGTCGAGAAAGACAGAGTTTGTGGTGGCCGAGAGATCTCGTGGTGGTGCATTGAGACGATTTGATCTGAAAGCTGATTGCGGTCGAGCTCGCTTCAATCCAGACTATGTCTCCTCCCAGTATAATAAGAAAATTGTATTCTACGTATATATCAAAACTCAGCCCATTTTGGAGACACATAAGCATCCAAGTTAAATAAAATTCACAGTCTATTAGTCGAGCTGGAAAAAAATGTAATTGAAATATACTCACATATCACAATCATGCATACTCACACATGGTTCTATATCCATAAGTGTCCGCACTAACTGTTGTATCCTTGAGATGAGGGCCACCAACCTTTTAGGGAGCTATAGTAATGAAAAATCAACACCAAAATGTTAGGAAATTATTATGAGTTAAAGATAAATAATTTTTTTTAAGGTTCACTAAAAAAAGTTATCTCCCCTCTTCTATCGTCTTCTTTCTTTTTCTTCTTCTCTGTTTATTATGTTTTTCATCTCATTTCTTTTGTTTCTTATCATTTTTCTGTCACAATCCGTTAAGCACAACCATAGGCTTAAGAGATCTCTTTTCATCATCTTTTGTGTTGTTTATTAAGAGAAATGAACTAATGATTTTGTGGGAAAAAGACTTTCATATTTATAATGGAGGATTAACACAAAAGAATGAATGAAGGGTTTCATTGAATGTGCGATCTTGTGAGAAGTAGAAAATATGTAGTAATCGAATATTATTGAAGATGCATGAACGGAGTTAATTTTCGTAACGGCGCCATATTACAGAATTTTATTCAGCTTCCAACTGACATTGATTGGAATCGTTCATCACCGGTGAAACCATTGGATTTCTATTGACCGTTGACTAAACGGGAATTGTTGCACGACGGCCACTTTTCCTAGGTTTCGTATACAGATTTATGGAGAAGATCTGAAGATACATTTGAGTCGTAATAAAACATAAAACCCATTAAACTTAAGAATTAATAAAATATTGAGTTTTAATTGATCGTGACACGTGTCGTTACCACAGACTCCAAATTAGTGACATGGAATCTGATGTGGATGACCTAGAAGTGAAGGAAACACTTCTTTATAATATTAGATGTGTATGTCCACAATAGAAGTAAAGATGGTAGTAAAATAATTTACAAGATAGTTCAGACTTTGAAGATAAACATAAGAACTTCACGTGGTCCATTTTTTAATTAAATATATACTGTATCACTTATTTGTTTATAATAATATAGCGAGCGTAATAATATTTGTGTTTTTCAGCAGTAGTTATTGACGAGGTTTTTAGAATTTATATAAATGTGTGAACATATATTTAAAATTATGTATGTAAGTACCACATTCATAATTCAATTATTAGAGTTTAACTGGAATCAAAGAAGAGAAAAAGATAAAATATAATAAATAAAGGTATATATATATATATATATTGGTTTCAAATGAACTTAAATATTTTAAATTATAAAAGAATATTATAAAGAAATAATGATCAAAATATACCTAAAAAAGTTTGTGTCTCCAAAATAATACTCAAAAAGAAAAATAACCAAAATATACTTTATTAAATGGTGTATGTATATATTTATAATATTTGGTTTAACTAATCAAGACTTAGGATTTAAAGTTATGAGATAAGATTTTGGAAGTGATGATTAAAATTAAAAAAGTTTTAAAAGTATTAAATTTTTCAAAATAAAAATATATATTTTGGTCATTTTTTCTTGAGAATTATTTTTGTAATAAAAAGTTTAAAAATTGTTATTTGAGAGATTTTCCTTATTATAATACTATACCTAGATTAACATGTTTAATTATAGCTGAATTATTTACATTTTCACATTACATTTTATTATAGTTACATAGTTTTCAATCAAAACTATATTACTTTTTCAATCAAAAAGTGATTGGCCGACCGATAACTTGGTCTTCTATCCAGTTATGGTTTATAAATATTATAATATTATTATTAAGCAACTAAGTTTAATTTTTAATTGTATTAATATATTTATTTAATTTTTTAATACACACTACTATTGTATATAAACCGCACTACGTTTTTATGAAATCCGCACTTATTCCGCAAACCACACGAACCGCAGTTGTACCGTACCGTAATTTAATTATGCACCGCTTATATTACTAAAACCGCGGTTACCATTCGGACGAAATTGTTTTATTGGACGAATACGGGAAGAGCAACAATTTCTTTCCCTTAAGTGCTTCTTGGATATAAATGATTGTCCTAGTTGCTTCGTCATATTTCCTATTTATTATACAGAAATATTTCGACTGAGTGTTTTTGATGGTCAATTAAGAAACTTTTTTCTTTTCATATTTTCAGTTTTTATCTGACTATGAATTCATGATGAAAATACAGATATTTTTACAGAGTTTTCAACGCCACATAAATTCACACATAAAGACAAAATGTCTTTGACGAGTAAATGTCCATCAATACAAAGCTGTACCAAAAGCTTTTTCTAACTCAACCCATCCAATTTAAATATACTATTAACAGAGTCATATTTTAACTAAAATTTACATTTTAGCTAGATAGTGTAAATTCATTATATTTCGGTCCACTATACTAGAAGCTTTTTCTAACTCAACTCATCCAAATTAAATGTACTAGTAACTAGAGTCCATATTTTAACTAGAGAGTGTAAATTAATTATATGTATATCCACTATTCTTCCTAATAAGAATCTGAGCTTCAATACAACTGAGGAGAGTTTGAAGAAGCATTTGACTCTCAAGTGGTGAAACAGAGAAAGATTCTGAGTGTTAAGGTAAGTTCTTGTTCCATAACTCTGTTCTATTTTTCAATATAAACGGCATGACATAACATGGTAGAAAACATAATGAATTGTTTAAGTTTTTAGGGTTTTCTGAAGATCAAAATTTTTTTTTGAAAAAATTGCTCACAAGTACTCATCTTCACATCTCTCTATCTTTCTACCTTCAGTTACTTTGTAGCATTTTTTTCTCTTTTTTTTTCTTTTTTTCTCTAAATCACAGACCAGCATGGCTGATTCGGTCGAAAAAGAAGATATTGTGAAAGTTTATGGAGGAGAGTTTTTAACACCTGGTGAACTAAAAGAGCAAATGAAATATCGTGATTCAGAGGAAAAGGAATCCTCTTTCAGTCTTAAGAGAGTAAACTTCACTCAGACCATCTTCCGCCACCTGATTTGTTTTTGGAACAGAGCATAGTGAGAGTGACTGAGCAATTCCAAATGGGTTTTTTACAGGAACAGGCCAAAGAGCAACTTTTTCAAAATATTCTAGCACAACCATCAAGCGGTTACCGCGCTGTGAGTGATGAGATATGGTCAAAAGTTGCTACTGCTTTATCGGACTATGTTGACGAAATGCAATTCCTTGGAAAAGGAGAGCCTTTTGGGATCACTGCTGATGTAGCTAGCGCAAGGAACGCTTAAACTTTGCAGAATAAAGACGTTATTCCTTTAGTATTGAATAGTTCTTCCGTATTTTAGAATTGATACTGGAGTTCAGGTAAAAATGTCATCTTGGTTTCATATATGATAATAATTGTAATATAAGTGTATGTAAAACAGTGTATTCTTTTATTGTCAAAAGTGCACCCAGTGGACACAACTCGTAGCTTCTCCCCTGGAAGCCAAATGTTCTTAACTTCTTATTCTTTTGGAATAGTCTTTTTCTTTTATTTTTTTCTTCTTTTTACCATTGAATAATTGACCATAGTAATAATTTTCTTCTCTTTTTTTTTCTAAATTTGATTTCAATTTGCATGCTTTAAGAAATTATGAACTTAGATGGTATCGTGAAATTTTTTTGGAAGAACATAGAAGACAAGAAAAGCTGTAAACACTAAGTCATTAATCGATTTGTTTGTTATTCTTTGACATTCTATTATTTATTAACACCCAAGATTTTTTTGATAAATGATAGTTTTGACAACATTGCTATTTAAAATTTATATAATATGAAATCAAATCAAATAATACGACGGTAGTATAAACATTAACTAACTAAGGTAGTGATTGGCGACCACTTAAATACCGTGTTTTGTGAGGAATTGGAAAAAACGCTATTGTTACACCAATCACGTATTGTGGTTTTCATTTAGCGTTTTTATAAAAGATTACAGAAAACAGCGCACAGTTTTCTATAACTCACAAAAGATTACACAAATGTGAAATTCGCTCAAATATACAAAAAGGAGTGGTTCTCTTAAAAACGCACATATATGTATAATGTGTATGTTCACAAAAGAAGTAAAAATGATAGTAAAATAATTTACAAGATAGTTCAGACTTTGAAGATAAACATAAGAACTTCACGTGGTCCATTTTTTAATTAAATATATAATGTATCACTTATTTGTTTATAATAAAATAGCGAGCGTAATAATATTTGTGTTTTCCAGCAGTAGTTATTGACGAGGTTTTTAAAATTTATATAAATGTGTGAACATATTAAATATTTAAAATTATGTATGTAAGTACCACATTCATAATTCAATTATTAGAGTTTAACTGGAATCAAAGAAGAGAAAAAGATAAAATATAATAAATAAAGGTATATATATATATATTTTGGTTTCAAATGAACTTAAATATTTTAAATTATAAAAGAATATTATAAAGAAATAATGATCAAACTATACCTAAAAAAGTTTGTGTCTCCAAAATAATACTCAAAAACAAAAATAACCAAAATATACTTTATTAAATGGTGTATGTATACATTTATAATCTTTGGTTTAACTAATCAAGACTTAGAATTTAAAGTTATGAGATAAGATTTTGGAAGTGATGATTAAAATTAAAAAAATTTTAAAAGTATTAAATTTTTCAAAATAAAAAAGATATATTTTGGTCATTTTTTCTTGAGAATTATTTTTGTAATAAAAACTTTAAAAGTTGTTATTTGAGAGATTTTCCTTATTATAATACTATACCTAGATTAACATGTTTAATTATAGCTGAATTATTTACATTTTCACATTACATTTTATTATAGTTACATAGTTTTCAATCAAAACTTTATTACTTTTTCAATCAAAAAGTGATTGGCTGACCGATAACTTGGTCTTCTATCCGGTTATGGTTTATAAATATTATAATATTATTATTAAGCAACTAAGTTTAATTTTTAATTATACTAATATATTTATTTAATTTTTTAATACACACTACTATTGTATATAAACCGCACTATTTTTTTATGAAATCCGCACTTATTCCGCAAACCACACGAACCACAGTTGTACTGTACCGCAATTTAATTATGCACCGCTTATATTACTAAAACCGCGGTTACCATTCGGACGAAATTGTTTTATTGGACGAATACGGGAAGAGCAACAATTTCTTTCCCTTAAGTGCTTCTTGGATATAAATGATTGTCCTAGTTGCTTCGTCATATTTTCTATTTATTATACATAAATATTTCGATTGAGTGTTTTTGATGGTCAATTAGGAAACTTTTTTTCTTTTCTTTTTTTCAGTTTTTATCTGACTATGAATTCATGATGAAAATATAGATATTTTTAAAGAGTTTTCAACGGTCATTTCGTAACACATAAATTCACACATAAAGACAAAATATCTTTGACGAGTAAATTGCCATCAATACAAAGCTGTACCAAAAGCTTTTCTAACTCAATCCATCCATTTTAAATGTACTATTAACAAAGTTATATTTTAACTAGAGTTTACATTTTAACTAGAGAGTGTAAATTCATTAGATTTCGATCCACTATACTAGAAGCTTTTTCTAATTCAACCCATCCAAATTAAATGTACTAGTAACTAGAGTCCATATTTTAACTAGAGTTTACATTTTAACTACAGAGTGTAAATTCATTATATTTGGATCCACTATTCTTCATAATAAGAATCTGAGCTTCAATACAACTAAGGAGAGTTTGAAGAAGCATTTGACTCTCAAGTGGTGAAGCAGAGAAAGATTCTGAGTGTTAAGGTAAGTTCTTGTTCCATAACTCTGTTCTATTTTTCAATATAAACGGCATGACATGACATGGTAGAAAACATAATGAATTGTTTAAGTTTTGTAGGGTTTTCTGAAGATCAAAAGTTTTTTGTGAAAAAAATTGCTCACAAGTACTCATCTTCACATCTCTCAGCTTTCTACCTTCAGTTACTTTGTAGCATTTTTTGTTCTCTTTTTTTTTTCTTTTTTCTCTAAATCACAGACTAGCATGGCTGATTCGGTTGAAAAGAAGATATTGTGGAAGTTTATGGAGGAGAGTTTTTAACACCTGGTGAACTAAAAGAGCAAATGAAATATCATGATTCAGAGGAAAAGGAATCCTCTTTCAGTCTGAAGAGGATAAACTTCACTCGGACCATCTTCCGCCACCTGATTTGTTTTTGGAACAGAGCATAGTGAGAGTTACTGAGCAATTCCAAATGGGCTTTTTACCGGAACAGGCCAAAGAGCAACTTTTTCAAAGTATCCTAGCAAAACCACCAAGCGGTTACTGCGCTGTGAGTGATGAGATATGGTCAAAAGTTGCTACTTCTTTTTCGGACTATGTTGACTAAATACAAGTCCTTGGAAAAGGAGAGCCTTTTGGGATATGCTGATGTAGCTAGCGCAAAAAACGCTTAAAATTTTGTCATCACCCACAGCCTAGCCAAAGGGTGGACGGAAGGGTTTTGGGGTGAAAAGCCGAAGACTCTTGAAGAGCCTCAAAAACAGTGTTCTATATGTTGTGACGACTACCCAGTCCACCAAGACTACAACAACGACATCATCAAGCTCCATTGCCAGCATATCTTCCATAAGAAGTGCATTTTTAGGTCTCTTTGGGACCAACAAGTTCAGGAAAGATTCAAAAAGGGATTTAAAGCAGCGTGTCCACAATTGAGAACTTTTTCCAAAAGTGGCTTCGGATATGGCTTTTAAGGATCAGACCTTTGAGGTCGATTCCGAAATGTCCACTGACCCCAATATTATTGTTTCTGATCAGGAGGATGGAGAGGTTGAGTCTGAAAGTAGAAAAGAAATTGTTATCGGAACATGTGGTGGTTGTGACCAAGACTCAAAGGTTGATAACCAACTCGAATTGGTAGGAGAATCAAGGGTGTTGAGGGTCGAAGCAAACACCCATGTCATTAAGAAGAAGGCTGGGAAGACAGTTCCTTCCTTGACTTGTGGTTCTTCAAAACTTGGTCTCTCCAAGGAAGAAGCCAATGGGAAGCATAGTGATCGTATTGGTGAAGGGGGTGGGTCCTACTAAGGGTGAGTGACACCAAAAAATAAACTCATGCTCCATCCTTATTTCTTTGTTTTTATGATGTTTTATCTTGCTGGTTTATGTTGGTTGGACGATATATTGGATTGATTATCTATTTTGTTGATTGGATATTTGGCATCTTTCAAAACTCTATATTTTTATTTTGCAAGCCTTTCTTTTGGTTTGGTTCGGGTCATTCAAACTTTCACCTTGTTATTCTCACTCACCTGAGTTTCTTATTTCTAATAAGTGTTCAATTTATTTCCCTATTTTGGTCTTTTTATTTATTTCTGGAACTAAATATCTAAGGCCTCTTTTAATCTCTATGGAATAAAAATGCCTAGATAAATGTTGATTGGGTTTCCTTTTATCACAATTTTTGGTTTTTTGATATAGTTTTTCCGATGGAATTTTTTTTCGATTGAAATTTTAGATTGGAGTAATTATTGTTTTTGTAGAACTTCTTTTAAGCATGGGCAGTTTTTATGATTATCAAGGGAATGTAGCTCTCCCGAAGCTACCATAGAGAATTCTTAGGTGGAATTGCCAAGGTCATGAGAATAAAATTATCGTCCACGATCTACCAGATTTACAGAAGCAATATCGGCTCGACTTCCGATGGAAGTCAATTTTTGGTATATGTTGTTATAAACCAAAATCCTAGATCAAACTCATTTGTTATTCTCCTATACTATCACATATAATAGTTCGTACTGAGTAGTTCAGTGGTAAGCAAAGGGATCGTCCACTAGGAGACTGGGAAAAAGTGTTATTAGAACTTGTTCTTTTTTTTTACCAAAAAAAAAGAAGAAAAAGAACGTGTTCTCTCTTTTTGTCATCAATGTAGACTCATAAAGATTCTGAAAACTAAAAAAGGTAACTTTGCATCCATATTAACAAAAAATGACTGTTGTTTTCTTGCACTACGAGCGGGATTATCCGCTTAGTATTCTCAGTTCACAGTATATGAATGAGCTTTGAGTTGTTGAAACTACTCCTGAAAAAATTATATTTATTAAATTTTAATTGGCTAAAACTTATGGAAAATAGTTAAATATAAAAAATAATACATTTATAATCAAAATTTAAGATATTTTCTTAATATGTGTGAAAACTTCAAAACATATAACATATCGAAACAGATGGAGTACTAAACAGTATGTAGATGTAAACTAACGGAGAAGTGCAAGTAATTAATTAAAGTTGCAATAAAAGTAAACTAAGCTTGATGACTTGAATGTAAATAACAATATGAAAGATATGAACGAGCTTTGGGACTTATACGTTTAGGTGTTTCTAATTAGGCAATTGAGGTTATCATTTAATACCAATTGTGCATTAAAGTTAACATTAACTAGGTCAATTTCTTGTTCACTAATTCTTTACTCCTCAATTAAGAAGCATTTTAGGTTCTCCCTTAACGTCTCTATTGACCCAATTCCCTACAATTTTTTGTGACATTTGAAATGAAATTGCAACAAGCATTTCATCAAATATTTTTCGGGCCATGAAATGCCTGGAACTTTTATTAGGTAGATCACTCATAATCTAATTAATCAAACCCATAGATAATGTACTTCAAAAATTAAGGTTTTATCTCCCAAATCTCAGAAATGTCACATTTTCTCATAATCTACTTAACATTATTATATTATTAGTATCTTAACATAAAAGTATTTAAGTAAAATCTAATTTATTGGATTGTTAAAGTATAGCTAGATAACAAGAGAGGCATTTGTGATATTAACAAGAAACCGGATAATTATGATGCATTTACATGGAAATCCACTCACACAGCTACTGGAAAAAAAAAACACGCTCTACTAAAATTATTTTGCTGAAAAGTATTTAGAGATTTTATGCGAATTTTTTATAGATAAATAGTATAACAGTTGATGAGGACATAAATATATAAACGCCTATTGTAACTATGCTACATATATTTTATTTATTTTGAAGTGTTACAAGACGATGAACAATTGTTTCTGGGAAGAATACTAAGTAAGAAAACAGTTAGTAAAAAAATAAAGCTGTAAAGTGTGTGTCATGTGTTAATCGTAAAATTTTGCGTTTTCCAGAAGCGTTTGCATAAGAGGAAGAGACAGATGAGGAGAAAGTGAAATATCTGAAGAAGATGATATATACTCCATCTTCAGTCTCTGATATGGTTGGTCAAACGAGACTGGAATATATGATAGTTTAAATCAAGGGAAAATTGAATGAAATAGTGTTACAAAAGTATTCTTACAGTATTGTGAAAACTTTTTGCAGGAAAAAAACTCAGGGGTTACAAAATGACAAAATATGGTATATTTTTGTGAAAGGATAAGAAAAGTTCGAGTAACATAAGACGACAGATGAGGTTTATGAATTGTCATGGGGAACAGCAAATTACTTTTTTCTCAAAAAAAACAAGAACAAAATACTCACATTGGAAAATTTGTTATATGTTGATTCTAATCATCAAAGGTATTATAGAGAATCTTCATTATACATGGTGAATGGTGATGACATTTGATTTGTTGATATTCGTTTGGTCTTGATAATGATCGATACATTTTTTAATATATCTAATAAAAATCTCCAAGAGACATCGGAAACGGTACAGAAACTTAGGCTTACCGGTAAACGGCGCTACCTTGGTTACAGGGCTAAGTAAAAAAGATGGAAAACGATACGTTTCTTTGTTTCAAAATTTCATTGATGGGTGGCTTGCAATTAAAAGAAAATAGTACAAAGAGTTCGGCAACCATAGTTTAAAGGATATCATCAAACGTTGTAGGAGCGCTTATTAACAAATTAAGTAAGAAACATTACGAAAATTAAGAGTTCAATCAAACCCGCGTTGACCAAAAAGAAAATAAATCATCACTCAAGAGCACAATCTCTAAAGGAGCCATCTAACGAAAGAGCACAATCTTTGGATTGACTGAAGAATCACAACAACAAAGCCGTTAACACATGCTCCTAACAACAACTGCAGGAAGAAGAGCAAAGATTGCGGAGAAACTCAAGTTCGGAAGATACCAACGGCAAAGAGGAGGAGACTAAGAAAGATGAACGAAACCAAGGGATTCACGTCCACCACCATCCTAGCCAAGAACCATCGAGCAAGATGAGGCGAGAGTGGACAACAAGGCGGAGCCCAATAGACAAGCTTGATATTAATCAAAATGTTTATTTTAATTATGTTTAACTAAATCAAAATTTATATTAAAATATTAGTAAGAAAATAATAAAATCAAAAATATTAACATAATTTAATTTTTAAATATACTTTAAATATAATTTTTTTATTGCTGCACATGGTGCAGAAAAAAACAAGTATAGGTATATATATTATGTAAATTGGGTGGGGGAGAAATACATAATAATAACTATGAGGTCAAATGTAAAACATAAAGAAACTTTGAGGGTCTTGAAATTTAAAATAGTTTATTTTTAAAAAGATTGTTATTTTCCGGAAAAAAAAGTTTAGGGCTCGTCAGCCACCACTTAGAGATACCGCATTATCTAAAGAGGGATGATTAGGGTTGCGATGAGCGTTGGTAGACATGGAAAAAGTTATGGGTAAAGAATGTGATGGTACAATTAGCTTCTCTAAATCTTTGTGGAGTTTATTTAGAATCAAGGGTTAATTTAGTTGATATCGAAAATGGAAACAAAAATAAATAATATAGCTATATGACTTAAAAATGTAACAAATAACCATTTTTGAGAAAAAGTAATTTGTTGTATTTGATTTGATGCACTCTTTTTCACAAATTATAATTCATTCATAAACATAAAACCAATATTCATACAAAAGCTGGCAGCAAAATGAAATAGCCCCAGAAACACGAGCCCATATGAAGCATCAACTAAAACCCACACATGAGCAATTGAAACCCACACAGAGGCAACTACACCGGGGTGGCTTAAGAAACAACACAAATCTAAACGAACACTTAACTTCAAACTCAGAACCATTGATGTTAGAAACTTCCATCAAGCAGGAATTATCATCATAAAACTCTTTCATCTTTATTCCAACTTCTAACGTGACATGGTGATTATGAAAAAAGCCCTTTCTCACGGCATTTAGCGAACCATTTAGTCATAATCATCCTATCAAAAAGATATACTATTGGATATTCATGACTAAGTTTCAGCATTGAATTAATATATTCAACCAAAATTGATGTCATGATGTTGTAGCGATTAGCATGGGCATAAGATCGTGACCATTTTTTATGTCTGGATCAAGAAGATAACCTGCTAGTTCCATATCAGACTTCGGGATCTCAAAGAACAATTCATTAAAATCCTCTTTTGTGTAAGCATAAGAACCAATTTAATAACTCGTGAACTCTTATAATGAAGCTGGAGATTCTTCTCAAAGTGAAAGATGCAGATTTCATGGTGAGCAAGTGGATAATGTAATAAAAGAAGTTTTTAAATAGAGGATGCACGATCAGAGACAAAAACTAGATCCTCTTCATAAGGAATGATGGTTTTCAGACATGTCATAAACCAATTCCATGAGTCTTGATTCTCAGAATCCACAACAACAAAAGCAATATGGTACAAGTGATAATTACCATCTTGTGATGTGGCAGAAAGTAGTCCCTTTATATTTTGATGATAGATGGGCACCATCAATGGAAAATACTTTCCTCATCAACTTAAATCCTCTGATAGATGGACCAAATGACAAAGGTGCATACTTGAATTTCTCTACAGAATCAACTTTAATATAAGTGACAGAACCATGATTTTTTTCCTTTACCATGTAAAACCAACTGGCAAAGCTTCTTAATTGTCATCAGGAATGCCCCTAGATATAGATTGGCGTGTTCTTGAGACCTTCAAGCTTTTGAATATGAAAGAACAACAACATGATCTTTTCTAGCCTTCTCTATGATATGTTTTGGTTTTAGCCCAATCTTTCCTCCTTCGTAATGATTGCTAACCATATTTCTTACAGTTTCACAGAAGCTTACCGCTGTGAAACATTCGGCAGAGAAGTGTCACATGTATGTTTAGATACATACTGATAAACAACAAAACTTTGAGATCCTTTAACTGATTTTGCACGAAAACTCCAACTACATCTATCATCCACAAAACTAAGTATATATCGTGATCTGTTAGAATATAATGTGCGGAACTCAAAGCTTTCTTTAATTGCAAGCAATATCAACTATGTGCTCATCTCTTTTTTTGTCTGTGAAAAACGTCCCGCAAAACAAACCATCATCATCAAGAGCTTTTGTAGAACTAACTAGAAATAAGATTTCTGAATACGAATGTGAATCTTTTTTCATATTTTCTTTACCACGCCTACTAGAAAATGACGGAAGTTTTGAATTTTCATATCCATATACAACAGCTCCTCTCTAAGACAAAAAATGAAAATGTTTTCATTAAGAACAGTTTTCAAAATTTATAAGCAACTTATGATATAATTTAATTATAAGCCCTTATACCTTTTGTAAAGCAATATGTAAACATTTTACAAAAACATTATTTAAACCTTTATATGAAAAGCTATAAAAAATATTTATAAACATTTATAACACTACAAGAAAACAAGGTAAATTCCGACGGACATTCCGACGGAAACGCAGTTCCTCGGAATATACTGATGCAGTTCCGACGATATTCCGAGGAAACCCAAAATTATGTTTCCTCGGAATACCGACGATATTCCGAGGAACACATTTTTCGTCGGTAAAAATAGAGAAAATTTCGAAGACAATCATTTCGTCGGTTTTTCCGACGAAATTCCGACGATAATTTGAAACCCCAAACAAGGTTTCCTCAGCATTTCCTCGGAATATTCCAAAGAAACTTGATTTTTTTAACCAAAAACATCATTTTACGGTTAGAAATGAAACAATACGACTAAAAAACCTTACTAAGTGTTTTAAATTGATTTTCATTCCAAATGTTAGTTTGTCTTCAAATAATAAACACTCTTCCGATTGTAAGAACGAAATTCATACATCTCAAGAGAAAAACTTATACACTTTAATGAACGGGAACGTCAATACTTGTAATCGATTTTGAAATTTTGTAATTTCATGGTTTATGCACATCTATAGAAAGAATCCTCAATGTTATGCATTGAACAACTTTGAAATTGTGTAAGAAATGATATAGGGTCCACAAATTTGAGGTTTTGAAATCCCAAACAAGGTTTCCTCGGAGTATTCCAAGGAAACTTGATTTTTTGAACCGAAAACATCATTTTACTGTTAGAAATGAAACAATACGACTAAAAAAACCTTTACTAAGTGTCTTAAATTGATTTTCAGTTTGTCTTCAAATAATAAATATTTTTCCAATTGTATGTACGAAATTCATACACCTCAAGAGAAACACTTATACACTTTAATGAACGGGAACGTCAATACTTGTAATCGATTTCGAAATTTTGTAATTTCATGGTTTATGCACATCTATAGAAAGAATCATCAATGTTATTCATTGAACAACTTTGAAATTGTGTAAGAAATGATATAGGGTCCACAAATTTGAGGTTTTGAAACCCCAAACAAGGTTTCCTCAGAATTTCCTCGGAATATTCCGAAGAAATTCCGAGAAAACTTGATTTTTTGAACCAATAGGAAGACATGCAGAGTATATTCTCCTTTCCTCAGAATATCCTCGGTATATTCCGAGGAAAAGAGTATATTCTATCCTCGATTATGATTTTTTTTTTCCGATTAATGAATATTCCGAGGAAATTCCGACGGACTGTTTAGTGTTCCTCGGAATTTCCTCGGAAATGTTTCAATGACCGGGGAAAAGAACCACCAAAATTTTCGCAAATATCAATCTAAGTGATTTCCGACGGAATACCGACGAATAGTATCCGTCGGAAATATCTGTGTTTATTATCCAGAAACCTTTCTTCTTCCCCATTTCTCCTATCTCTCTCTCTCTAAAATTTCCGGCGAGCTCTCTCTTCTCCCTCCGTTAATTCCGGTCAATACTCTCTATTCCTCCCCAAAATCTATCATTAAACATGTAAGAACCCTATCCCACTCTCTTTGGTTCTTTTTGTTAGGTTTTGGAATGAATTTGATGATTTTAGGATAGTTAGATTGATTTTTTTATTTTGTATTGTGAGGATTGTTAGGGTGATTGGTAGATTGATGATTTTGGTTAGGATTGTGTAATAAAAGGGTATAAAACTATTTTTAGATTTATAAAACGTTTTTTAAATTTATAAAACGTTTTTGTATATATAAAAACGTTTTTTATATTTATAAAACGTTTTTTGTATATAAAATCTATTTTGGATTTATTAAATCCGTTTTTATATTTACAAAACTATTTTTATATTTATAAAAACGTTTTTCATATTTATAAAATGTTTTTTGTATTTATAAAAACTTTTTTTTATTTATAAAAACGTATTTCATATTTATAAAACTTTTTGTATATAAAAACTATTTTTGGATTTATTAAATCCGTTTTTATATTTATAAAACTATTTTTAAATTTATAAAAACGTTTTTTAATATTTATAAAACTCTTTTTATATTTATGAAAATGTTTTTTGGTTGGGATTGTGTAATAAAAGGTTATAAAACTATTTTTAGATTTATAAAAATGTTTTTTTTATATTATAAAACGTTTTTTGTATATATAAAAACGTTTTTTATATTTATTAAACCTTTTTTGTATATAAAATCTATTTTGGATTTCTAAAATCTGTTTTTATATTTACAAAAATATTTTTATATTTATAAAATCTTTTTCATATTTATAAAACGTTTTTTGTATTTATAAAACGTTTTTGTATTTATCAAAATGTTTTTCATATTTATAAAACGTTTTGTTTATAAAATATCTATTTTTGGATTTATTAAATCCGTTTTTATATTTATATAACAATTTTTATATTTATAAAGATGTTTTTTATATTTACAAAACTTTTTTTATATTTATGAAAATGTTTTTTTTTATATTTCCTCGGAAATTTTCGAAGGACAGTGTTCCTCGGAATATTCCGAGGAAATTATCCCTCGGGAATTTCTGAGGAAATTAGGAAATTACCAGGAAATACTCCTACAAAAACTTTGCTCGGAATTTCCTCGGAATATTTCGTTTTCGGTATTGCCTCGGACTGTCTGACGAAATTCCAACAAAATATGTTTTTCCGACGATATATTTTCGACTACAATTTTTGTCGGAATAAAGTCGGAATATACATATTTCGACGAAGTTCCGACGATATTCGTTGTCGGAATATCACTGCTTTCTTGTAGTGTAAATAAAACATATAACTTGACAAATAGGTAACACTAAGTTCTAACCAATAAATAAAAACTTTTATAAAATAGAAACTTGTACATACCTTGTTACCAACAAGACTATTTGAAGGAAATATACAAGGACTGTTTATATGAATATGTTCTAAATCACAAACTTTGTCAACTCTTTGAATGTTGTTCAGTCCGGTGTCTGGATGTTTGTAAGTTCTCTCTGCAACATTAATCATGGAGTCATTTACTAAAGTTGAAATCTGTTCCAAATAAATTTTGATACTTTTATAAAATATAAACGTTAAGTAAATATTTTTGAAAAAATACTTCGATAACATTAGGCAAAACTTGAGTAGTAGAAGTTTCATCCTCTGTCATAATAATGTTTGACAAAATCAATGGTGATGTTATTCTCTACAACACAAAAAAATGAAGTGAATAAGTATTATATCATTATTTATAAGTCCTTATAAATGTAAAAAATATAATATATACCTTAAGAATATTACTACTTCCAGGAATAAGAAAACCTTATGTACTAGAAACTTCATCTCGAGGTTCTATCACGTTGGACACAATCAATGGTGATCTTAGTCTTTCCTTAATAAAATTTACCTTAGAAATTGTTACACAAAGCTAAAGAAGTCATCCACTATCTTCGTGTTTGCTCATAATTGAGGCCACTTGGCGATCATTCCTAATAAAAACTGGAAGAACCTCTTTTGTAAAGCAATATGTAAACATTTTTTCTTCTCTCATAATTATCCATGTCCTTAATAATGAAATTAAGTTACACCATAAAGAAAAATCTATAACAATAAAACAAAAACGTTACTCATTCCTGATAATTAAATCAAACAAGTTAAAGCATTAACACATATTTGACCAATTTAAAAACAACTTTTTGACAATTTATTAACAAAAGCTAAGATACCAAAGCGAAAGCTCTTAAATATAACTGTTAAAGCAATTATAGTTTTGCAGAAAATCAAAGCATCAAACTTGGTCAATATTATGAACGATGATCATGCTTGCTAAAGACGAAAGTTAAACACAGGGATTAACTAATAAACTACAACCGGAAAAAAAAACTTAATTCCCTGCAGATTAAACAATCAGTCAAAAAAAAAGCAAGCAATATTCATTTGATAATCAAATGCAACACCAAACTGCAAAATGAAATCAATACGCCAAGAAAATTTTCTTTCTTTTCTCCGGTTCGGATGATGAACACCTGTTTGGGATTGCTAATTAACTTGTTCTTATCAAGTTAACAAGGGAAATTGTCAAAAATACAACTTTCCTTATACCAATTTTCAATTTTACCTTAATCACTTTTACTCTTATTTTTCAAGAGTGAAAAACACACTTATAACCCTCGGGTTAATTAATCTAGACTTAGGGTTTAGAGTTGAGGGGAGGGGTAGTGTAGGGTAGGGTTTATGAAAGTAAAATTTAGAATTTTAATTAATTTTTAAAAAATTTGCCTTTTAAAAAGTGGTATTTATGAAAATGTCTCTTAAATGAAAGTAAAAGTGAAAAGTGGTAAAAGAAAAGTGGTATTTTTGAAAATTCTCCAGTTAACAAATAATCAGTTTTTTCATTAGTGTAATAACATAAATTAAAGAATTAAGATTGTATTTCCATGATTTCTACAATATGGAAAACCGAATAATTTTTTTATATAATGATAAGAATAGAAATAAAATATACAATAGTTGATAGCAAAATATGATGAACAAAAAACAATTTTGTGTGGAGATAAGAAACTATTTTCTTAATTATTTAATTGCACGTAGTGTGATGATGTTTATGTAATCAGAATCCTAGGATACAATAACACTTCAATTATTCCGCATCACTCAGAATAGAATTAAACATATTTTGTATTGTAATCTCGGACAAAACAAATAAACAAAAATCATAATTATTTTATAATGGGAAAAAAAAAATTCTTGTTTGTATCAATGAGTTTATAGAATGAAAGGAGAGTGGCTCTTTTACAGTCCATATGGTCAACAAGAACCATAAACTGGAGATTTGAGAATTTGTTCTCACCTTAATCACTTTGACAAATATTAAGACTTATATTACAAAGAAATCATAATTTATTTTTTGTATGCTTAATTTTCCATAATAATGATATTATATCATGAATTAAAATTAATATTTTTGTTTAATTTATTACCAAAATTAAAAGTAGAATTTGTAACAAAAGAATAATATTTTAATTCATAGGCCCATTTACAAAATTCGAAACTTGAAATTCAAGTTCGGTCCAATATCTCCTTTTTATATTACAATGTAAGAACATTTTTAAAATGTCATTTTAAACTTATAAGCAATCTACTTTGAATCTCTATTTCGCATTCAAACAAACTTCGTTTTTGAAATGTAGTTACACTAGTTCATAGTATTAAACACTCACCTATTTTGACAAACATTTTCGCCCAAAAACTTACCAAAAATGGTCTAAAATCATTTCGTCAAAAACGAGTTCTAACAAAGCTTTCACCTTTCAGCTAGCCCACAAAGGACTCATACCTTGTACTCATTGCTCGTAATCAGGGACAGTCTTGGGGTAAATTCCATGAAGCAGGGGCTTTGGACGCCACATATTATAAATAATTTAGGGGCACCAAATAGAAATTAACTCCATGTAGTATAGTGGTTTGTAGAGTTATCTTGTGGTCTTTAAGTTGTCAAGTTTGATTCTACTAGCTGTATTATTTTTCTTTTTAACAAGGAGCATTGAAATAATATCTAGCTAGATTTTGACCCGCGTTTGGAAAGCGCTGTTTTTTATTTTTACCTTTTTAAAAATATTATTTAATGATATTTGTAAATCGATAATTTTTAGATATTTTTAGGTTTTTACAAACCTATCCAGACCTTGAATGATCCTACTCGACATCGTCCGTAAATTCATAATATCCGGATGTAAAATCATTTTAAACTCCAACATTCAGAAAAACTGAATTATACTCGATGGGTATTTAGATGACCATGTCTAACACCCGCATGGGTGTTATCATAAACTGTAATATATAACAAATATATTTGTGTTTGTTTATATATGTTTGAAGTTGTTCATATTGTATTATTGTTTGATCTATTAGAGAAAAAAATATGTAATATTTAATTGGATCATATAAATACTATATTGTCTTATGTTTATGTTGAAATAAGAAAAATTGTATAACTAACAAATTAATATGGTTGTCTAAATTACCATAATTTTTATGTTTGTATATAATATATTTAAAATTAATAGGAAACATCTTTAAAATAGTTAATATAAAATATAGTTATTATAACAACCTGAGATATATATATATATATAGATGTATATGTATATTACATATTTACATTAATGATTTTTTTTTAAATGAATTTTTTTAATCATACACATTGAAATATTTTGATCATAACTATTGATTTAATGATATATTTATGGATTTTTATCTAAATTTGTATATACAACTAAAATATTTTGGGCTTTATGTTAATAAAATTACTAAGAAAACATTAATGAAAGAACGTTACTAAATAATTTTTTCTTAAACTGTTATTTGTGTTTCCAAACAATTTTTTTTAAATTGCTATTAATGTTTCCAAATAATACAAAAAGTAATACAGTTTTAATAAGGTAAATGTCTAACTAACTTGATATGGTCCATAAATTATATAATACACTAACAAATTTAAAACAATCCAAAAGTTAATAACAATTTTCAATAATAGATAAATTTAGGACTCTATTTTAATAGAGTAGATGCAACATACATCAATTGTAGTTGTGAACTAATCATTCTTCCTTTTTAGCCATTTAAGTTTCTTTTATTATATTAAATTATGTATATAGATATTAAATAGATAACCTAATTATTACTTTATTACTGTAATACCTTAACAACGATTTTTGTGTTAGGTTTTATTTCTTCTTAACCATTTATTATTCTGAAGTTGCTGTGCTTCTCAGTTCCCACGCATCTTCTATGTAATCCTTTTAAGCAATCTTTCTTCTTTTCTATTTCTTCTTATTTATTTTCATAATTTTGTATAATCTATTGTTTAAATATAAATATAAAACTATTAGAAGTTAGTTATGTTCTCTGGAATTCTGTTAAAATTTATAAGACTTCACAAATAAAAATTATTATTCTTTATTATAACCCTACAAAGAAATATCAAAAATAATAGATAATTTGTACACAAACACAATTTTATCATGTGTTACTAGCAATTATGATTTCAACTATTACTACAAAAATGGCTTTTTAAAAAAATTGAAACTCATAAAAATTATCAGTCATGTAACAATTAAATGGATTGTCAATAATAATACAATAATATGAATTGATCAAAATATTTAATTATTAAAAATTAATGTAAAAATTGATAAAAAAAATATTTTTTATGAATAATTTATTGATGTTTATAACACTAAACAAAAATTATGGTTAAAGGGCAACAATTTCGATATAAGCTTTAGGCGCAACGTAAGTCCGGACCAGCACTGCTGGTAATACCGACAAGCTCAAAGATATGTTGCATTCGATCAGATCCGAGTACAGTAACGCCCAGAACAAGACCGTGATGATGGATTTCTCAGGAGGTATCGATTATGGTTTGAGACGGATCAAAGAGAAGTGTTTAGAGGTTGGGAATTGCAATTAGCGTTCTCTGATTTTTAGAAGAAAGAGAAAGGGATAATTTGTTTAAACTCGTATCCAGTTTCTTTACGGTTGAAGGGATTTTTGAGTAGTTTACAAATAAGGGGTAAGTGAAAAGCTGAAAGTAAAATCAACAATGAGAAAGTACGTGTCCATGTAATTTTCTCCAAATCAAACCCAAGTTCACAACTCCAGAATCGTAAGTTTATTTTATTTAATAATAAATCAAACCAGAACAAACCAAACCAAACCAAACCAGCACTTTGGTTTTATTATCATAGTTTTATGATCTTATTTACTTGCGAAGCAAGTATGATGCTTCCTCCTGGATAACCTTCCATGCCTCCTTCACGTGCTTCTCCTCTGTCAATGGCGCTCCTATGGAGAAACGTAGAACGATTTTTCCCGACAAAGCCTTTTTCCCACACAAATCAATACATGTACAACATTATCCAACAAGAAGAAAGAAGAACAAAACAGAGAGAGTGAGATGCTATACTACTTACAGTGTGAATAATGAAGAGTTTCCCTGAGGAATTCACTGCCTCTAGGAGCTTGAGGTTTCGATCATTACACTTGTTTTCGTCGTTATCATCCGTAGGAACCATACGAAAGCAGACGAGAGAAAAGATCGGAGGCGTGATAACCTCAAACTTAGGATCTTGAGATACAAGTTGTTCAAAAACTTTAGCCAGTTTGATATGGTTTCTTATGTAGCTTCTCAAGGTCTCAACTCCATAGAGCCTTAAAACCATCCATAGTTTCAGTGATCTGTTAAACACACACACAACATTTCAGTATATTTGTATATATTCAGATGTTCCTGACTCCTGAGAGGGTAAAGAACCTGAATCTTCGTGAGAGAGCGATTTGCCAATCTTTGTAATCAACAACCAAGTTTGCCTGAGAGGCCTACCAAAAATAAAATAAAAAGGTCATAATAGGAGTAGTACTATAATCTAGTAAGATTTGAACAAGAAATCAAAATCCTTCTTACCTTGTTTTTGAGATACTCTGGATTTGTTGAAAAGGATTCAATGAGAGCGCACTGATCCTGTTTATCAAATCATTTTTGTTTCAGTACGCGAAGAGAGAGAGAAAGAAAGAGAGACTAAAAAGAGGGCATATATATATATATGTACCTTCACCCAAAGAACGGAACAGTCAAAATTAGTGAGGAACCATTTGTGAGCATTCATGTTAAAAGAGTCTGCAGTTTCTACACCATCAATGTACTGTCTATACTCTGGACATATACAAGCACTTCCAGCGTACGCTGCGTCCACGTGAAACCACATCTCATGGCTCTGAGAATGCAGCAAAGAGATATAGCATCAGTTTTCTATGCTTTAATTTCTCTACGAAGCCGACGTCAAAATAATAATAAACTAGAGTTGCTCTTAAAATAACATTTTAAATATAAATAAGGTATAAATAAATATGTTTTATTAGTTGTAGTTTTTTTGGTTATAATATTAGTTTTAAAATTTTCTATTTGGTGAAATTTATTTTCGATGAAATTTTACTATTCATATATTAAACACTTTTTGTTTGTTTACTTAAAAACATAACAGCATATTAAAAAGTTTAACTTTATAGATTAGTTATATATGAAACTAGATGTTTTTCTACGTCATGCGCATACATAATTACTTTAAAATATTTTGATTACATTAATTTTCACTTAATTAATTTATTAATTTTTTTTAAAAAAAGTAATCATTTGTAATTAAGATTCTATTTAGTTATATTTTTCATCTACATTGACATTTAATTTAAATAAAGAAAAATTATTTTGTTTTTCTCACATAATAATTTATACATCTTCTTATTGTTGCATTATAATGATCAATAGATATATCATATTGTTTTAATAATTTATATCATCATTTTATTCTTATAATGATTATAGACTTAAACAATCAATTGGTAAATAATGTATATGATATTATTTATAATGAATGATATAATTATTTAAAAACAGTAGTAGATATTTTTAAAATATTTTTCGTAAGTAGATAAAACCTTGTAGATACAAAACATAAATAGGTTGCAAAGAATTTTTATTTGCAGAATAAAAAATAGTAAAAGATATTTACATATGTTTATCGGTATCTTATTATATATATATTTATTAACATCATAAACATGAGCGCTATACAAAATAATTTATTCATCTGATTTAAATATAATAAAGAAATACATTCGTACTATTTTCAATTCTCATTTGAAACATTAATATATATATATATATATAATTACTATTAACAAATGAATATTTTAATTTTTTTTCTTATTAGTTTGTTCATTTTGCAAGTTTATAATAAATCACATTTAATAATTAAATTCTTTCTTATGTATTATAACTATGTTAATGACTATATACTTATTACCTTATCTTTTTATTTCTATAGATGAATTATGTCAAAATTAATTTTATGTCATATCATAATTAAGAAATATCAATGCCACATTTTTTCTTAGCCCATTTTTTTAGAGTAATTGTAGTGATGACACAAATACAAATCACTTGGTAAATAAAGTCTAAGGGATATTACTAATTTTATCAAAAAATTTTTTTGAATATCTGTATTTTTGAAATGTTGATATGTGACCAAACTAAATTATTTGATACTATAATTTGAGAACATTATTTTATTTAATATATTATATTTCAGTTTTGTGTTTTTATTATTACCAAAATAATAGTACACAAAATTGTACACAAAATTCATTGTTTATGTTGTTTTTGTATAAGAAGTTGATGTTATAATCTCTAACAGAACTGAACTATATTGTTTCATTCCAAAATTAAAAACCCAAAATCAGGTAAAATATGTTAAAATTTAGATATCTTTTCTTAATCTTTTATTTAGATACTAATCTCATTTACATAATTATACTATCTTTAGGTTTATTTGGTAAGTTAATAGAGTAGATAAGTCTTCATGACGCTTGTAAGAAAAATGTAAAATAAATCACCTTTGCGATCTTTCCGAGTGAAGCTAATGGATCAACTGCGCTTGAAGAAGTGGTTCCAACCTGGAATTAAAAAAAGAATCTTTTTGTGAGAACAAGGTTTGAGAGGGTAACCAAGTAACAAGCTTAATAGTGCTTACATTTGCACCTAAGAAGAATGGAATCAATCCAGCTTCAAGATCTCGAGAAACGGCTTCTTGAAGCAATTCTGGACGCAGAGTGTAATTTGTAGAGGAATCTGCTTTTAGCACCCTGCAGTTCTCTGGATGGATTCCAGCTATCTTTCATGACCATAAACCAGAAACAAATTTAGCTTCTTCCCACACATTTCTATGATCAAATCTGCAAAACTTCACCTGGCAAGCTTTTAGTAAAGATGAATGTGTCTGGTCAGAGGAGTACACAACTAGCTTCCCAAGAGCGTTTTTGCCAACGCTTCTTAAGACCTTATCGCGTGCAGCAATCATAGCAACATGAACAGATTCACTAGCTGACCCTTGGATAACTCCACCTCCATTTCCTATAATATAATGGGATTATGTACTTAATTTCTAATATTGTGTTTAAGAATATAAGCTCCACATAGGGGAGTTTGACGGGACATAAGATATCTGGATCAATCTTTTTTTTTCTTATCAATTGGTCTAAGTTGAAAGCATATATGATAAGTCTGAATTCAACATGATATCATAGCTCATAAACCTAACATTACAATGTTTAGTAATCGATCCACACTCTTATAATCTGACCCGAAAAAGTGGCTTGTGCTCCGAGACTCATAATGACTAAGAGATCCATCAAATTGATGGGACATGAGCCTTAATCTCTAAAGATTTTGTGCAAAAGTATAAGTTTCCACATCAGGAGTTTTGATGGAACATAAGAGCATGCGTATGGGAGTCTTTTACCAAAAATTTCTCACCAAAAATAATAATATTATAATAGAAAAGTTTCTTAAGTTTTGAGAGATTTAGAGCATGTCCAAATGAAGATATCTACCCTTAGAGATCTTAAAATACATATATGTGTATGTATACATTTATAATGTATTTAATTATGGGTTCCTTAAAACTACGGGAAACCCAACCGAAAGTATCTGAAATGAGATACTTTCGGTTGGGTTTCCCGTAGTTTTAAGAACACCACAATTAAATATTAATACAAATATATACATATACATATATGTATTTTAAGATCCCTAAAGGTAGAAACCTCAATTGGAGTTTCTCTTATACAAAAGTCTCTTTATGTATGAGTCTTTTAAGAGCATCTCCAATCTTACTATAAAAATTACTCCAAAATGAAGTCAAAAATGCAGTCATGAACAAACAAAAAAACACATTACTCTATAAATGGAGTAATGTGATTTTTGTTTGTTCATGACTGCATTTTTTACTCCATTTTGCAGTAATTTTTGCAGTAGAGTTGGAGATGCTCTAAATCCTTAAAATCTCTCATATTATAATATTATTATTTTTAGTGAGAGACTCTCATCAAAATACTTCCACTGCGGGTGCTCTACGCAATATATAAGAGATTTGAATATGTCCACTAATAACTAATTGGTTTAAGTTAGAAGCACATGATTGAACCCAAATGTAACAAAATACAACTTAACCAACACCTATCTAGAAGCAGAGAGATTGTAATGACAAGGTTTGATGCTTTTATAGTATATAACCTTTGGAGAGAAACTGCTCGGGTAGGTTGAGAAGTTTTGCAAGCCAGTCAAGAACGATTATTTCGAGCTCAGTGGCAGCTGGAGAAGTGACCCAACTAAAACCAACAATGCCAAGACCAGCACTCAAAATCTCACCTAAAAACCCTGCAACGCTGCTGTTAGAAGGGTAATAAGCAAAGAAACTAGGGCTCTGCCAATGCGTTATTCCAGGAAATATCTTCGCCTTAACATCTACAAAAATCAAAACAGAACTCATATCAGATCTATCTATGCTCAACCAAAGTATCAGAAATAGTCAAAACTTGAAGTGGGTATTCACCATCAAGAACTTCTTCCAGCGTTTCAGGGTGGTCGGGTGCTGAATCAGGCAAAAGGTTATGAAGATAACCAGGCTGTATCAAAGACATGTAAAATATCAACATTGTGAATAAACCAGGGAGGTTCAAATACACAACTAAATCAAAGTCTAACGTGTTGATGTTGAAAATATTATGAAACTTTTTGGAGCATATTCACAGAAAGTATGAAACTTTTGGAGCATATTCAGAGATCTTTCACACAACATTAAACAGATTGAATAAAATGCTTAACATGTTGATGTTCTTAGTGAGAAGAAAGTGACCTGAACTTGGCTAAGGACAGGGAAAGTTTCGATGGTTTTGTAATAATCAGCAATGAAGTCCACCATTCGATGCCCGTACTCTCTCAGTTGCTCAGAGTCCATTGGCTTCAACACGTTGCTACCACCATTTTCCCTGTTCCATAATCATAAAAAACACACACAGACAAAATTCTTACGAAATCATGACCAAAGCTGACATTTTTCAAGAACTTACATTATTTCTTGTTTTTTCTTGCGTGGCTTTGAGTTCTTGTTTTATATCTCAGAAGCTTTCTGAGTTGTTTGGGTTTCAGTTCTCTTATTTATAGGCAGATATTATTACATCAATGTTTTAAATTTCATATACTAAAACAATGCATTACAAGTATAATATTAAATTAATACATATTTTGTAACTTTCTGAAATATAGGTTTTCTTAATAATAAAAATTTCATAGACATTAATAATAATCATATTAAATATAAAAGTCAATTCTCTCAAATAACCATTTTTAAGTTTTTGTCACCAAAAAACCTTTAAAAATGACCGAAATAGTCATTTTCTATTTTGCTATTTTTAATATATATGTTTTATTTTTTAAAAATAATTTAAAGCCACCCCAAAAACTCACCCATAACTCTAAACCATAATTTTAGTCTAGTTAACCTTAGGAATATATATGTATATATACACCCTTTAATAAAACATATATTGATCATTTTCTTATTAGAGGCTAGTTTTGTACAAAAAAATTTTAAAGCTATCCTAAGATATTTCCAATCAAAAATATACAAATTTAAATTTTCTATTATAAATAATTTTAGATATAATTATAAATAATTAATAATATTAATTACTAAAATAATACTATAAATATATTACTACTCAATGAATATTATTAGAACTGTTCAAATATATATTTATGATAAATATCTTTAACATTAATAATAATAAATATATTTTATATTAAAATTGAAAAAAATACGTTTATAATTTATGTATTTTAAAGATAAGGAATAAAACATTGCAAAATTTTAATTACAAAAATGCTTTAAAATAGATTACTAGAGGAGTGTATATTTAACTCTAGTTTATAATATTTTTATATTTTCCCCTAAAAGCAAAAGAATTCTATAAACATACATTGGAGCAAATTCACATTTATAATAAATTTAGAGAAACATATAAAAATGGGTTGAATATGGTCTTACCTCTATTTTTAAATTTCTTTCAGCTTCCACTCCCGACACCTCATACAGCTAAGACTTCCTTTTATAACTGCTTTCACCTACTTTATCTTTTGACACTATATTGATTTCTGTTAAGCATTTATTATTTATATTTGTGATTAATTAGTGTTTGTTGTTGTCATTGGTAATTGTTTCTTTAACTCATCATCAACTTTATATTGACGGAAGGGGTACGACTTTACACAACAAGAGTGATTGAATCTCACTTACAAACAAAGGGATTTTGTAACATCCAGGACCCTACATTATCCAATCTAAACCTTTGTTGTAATTGCAACCCAATAAACATAAACTCTTTACTAAGACACAACAAAAACCGGTTCTTAGTCCTACTAATTGGACCACAAGTGACGAAAGCATTGAACACAATAGGTGACAGACACAATCAAGATTATACATTTGCCTTTAGCATTGTTCTCCTAAGGATAAAAGTAAAACACATGACCAACACTTCCTCACCCTTCGGCCCTCGATTTTATACATGACTGACAGTTGAATACTCCGCTCCTAAGCCACAAAACTGAAAATCTCCGTACTGAAAGGCATGCCTCAATGGTAGCACCAAGACCGGTTCTGCATCTTTGGTTTTAATGGTGTGATATTTGTACCACTGGACCACCATCGGCGCTGGGATGTAGAGCACCACCACGTGTCACTTGCCACGTGTCACTTGCAAGTTCCCCTCCGCTGGTAGACCACTCCAACTTCGTGAAGACTCACCATGCATGTCCCCGAGAACTGGGGAAGCAAGACCATTTCCACCGACCGTTTCATCACCCCTCCGTTCATCTCACCGCCCCTCATGACCATAGATCCGCCTTTCACACGCGTTGCCGATGAAGGAGCTTCATAGATCTGAAAACGAAAAATTAGATTTGGTATTACCTCAAACATGATACAAATGATCATAAAACCATATGAATATGAACTTTCATTTAATAGATATTCAAATTATATTCATACAAAAAAAAAAAAAATATATGATATCACTTAGATTAAACTATATATCATATGAAAATGGATAAATATTTAAATTTCTAAATTTGCATTGAAAAAATATTGTGAGCTTAATATTTTAGTTACAAAATTTGCATTGGATTTTTAAAAATGATTCTAAATTACTAAAATTATTAAAACTTTCATATTAAAAATTTTGTTGTCAATAGTTTGAAATTTTTGTTATAAGAAGATACAAATAATTATAAAACCATATTAGTAATAAGACTCATTAATAGATAAACATATTAAAATATACTATATATCTATGTAATATTATTTAAATTTAATCATATATTTAGATAAGTAGACAAAGTACTTATTTAGATTTATTTACAAGAAAATGATTGTAAATAAATAACAGTGATCATTTTATTTATGTGTTCATACCAATTTACTTATATATGTAACAATTATTGATTTCTCAATTATTAATTATATAATTATTATTTATAAAATGTAATAATGCAAATAAATAGTTATATGTCAAAAATATTTGTAATACAATATTTATTTTTGCGTAAACGTGGATCTTAACTTGTGTCCCATAAAGGTTATAGGTACGAGTGGTTGTAGTTATTGTTGTAAAAAGAAAAATACGAGTACTGTTATACGCCAATAATTTCTTTTGGGATTCCAGTGCATTGATTATTGTTGTCAGTGATGGTGATAAGTCATCCATTTGATTATTAAGCCTATCACCCAAAATCAGATCTTAACTATCCCACACCTAAACATATCTACCAGATCAGGGGAAATAATTAAATAAGTCTATAATATAAATTTCTTATTCTAATATTAAACTTATTATTTCTCTAATACATATACCGGGCTAAAAAAATATCACCCAAAAAATCATTTATTAATTAATTACCAAAATTTTGATTTATGATTTCAATACGTAAAATTATCTTTTATTGAAAAATTTATAAACATATATCTTTATTTACTAATATGTTTAAACCCATTTTGATTCGATTTCATATTGCATTTTTTATATTGGGTTTGGTTATGGTTTGATTAACATTTTTTATTTTCTGTTTAAGAAATATAGTAACTATTCAATTAGTTGCAGTTTGGTTATTTTGTTTTTAGGTTCTGGTTCAGATAACAATATTATGAACATTTTAAATTACATTGTCATTACTGATTCTATAAAAAAATGTATAATAAGGTGAAAATAGCATCTTGATACATATAAGATTAAGTAATGTAACTATTTAAACAAATCTACTATATAAGTAACTATTTAGACAAACCTACTATCGATCAAAAAAAAAAAGACAAACCTACTATATAAAGAAACGTGAAATACGTTTATATATAGGTAGACAATATTAAATTATGTAAATAAATATGGTAGAATATTTATATTAGCCATCTATCGTTATTTGGTAGTCATATATTATGGTGATAGGTCCCACTAATTATGGTCCAAAATTTAATTTTGATAATATTGTAAATATATTAAATTGCGATGGCGCAATCTTGTAATATCAAAAACAAATTAAAGACGTATAAAATATGTACATAGCCTATTTAAACTCCATTTTTTCGTTTGGTGAACTTAATTTTTTTTCTCTTTTTCCTCAACTAATGTCAAAATATAAGACCCAAACTAATTAAATAAAAAGTAATAACTTATTTATATATTACTCATGGGGTTTGTGGTTTGTTTTTGCAAGGGAAACGATTTATTAGATGGTTTATACAGTGGATAAGTTAATGCTGCTCAGGTGATAATTTTTAATATCAATTGTTATTCAATGGATTTAGTATAGAATGAACATCCTATCAATGTTTTAGGGTTTAGGGAAACAACACATATAATTAAGTACTTTTGATCACCAAAAGTCTATTCTAGCCAACAAATTGCATGCGAAAATATGCGGAGATGTGAAGAAATAAACTCTACATAAGAAGATTTTATATTCACAGTGATAGTAGCTGATGTCTATGAATATCACATATTCACATCACTTTTAATGAGTGAAAGAACTTACATTAGCTTCCGATGCTGGATTTACAAATGCTCCACAAAAAAAAGAACAAATATGATGGAGTATGCAATGTGAAGTCTTAGAAGCCGATGTTTGAAAATGGAATCACTACATGCGAATAAATGTACAAACACATCTTGAAAAAAACCAATATTTTTTCCTTCTTTAGCACACATTTACTTTGGTTGGTGCCTGCCCTGAGCATAGAAAACTGTTATTTGCTGCAGAGAAAAAAAGTTGCAACCAAATACTGGACGGTGTTAAGTCACTAAGGGATCAGTGATTTGGCGAGGTTAATGAAAATAGTGTATTTGTGCTTCTTAATTTCAGGGAGGCTATTTCTTAATACAAAAGATTGCCCTAGGTAACGTTTTCTGTCTCACTGCCAATGTTTGTTCTGTTAGACATGAATGTCACAAATCTGAATGTATCATAATCAAAGACTCTACAATAACAATTAACTGAACAAAAACTATAAATGGAATCCATGCAAAGTCAACAATATATCAGATCAATGCAACTCATCCAAAAGCCTCATAACTCATTAGTCGAAATTACCCAATTCATGTGGTTCACAACTATTGGTGACATTCTTATCGTGTAAACATAGTTTACGATTCAGACAGAAGAAGAATGCAAGAGATGAGAAACTAACCTCTTCCTTTCGTATTATTCTTGATTCCCCTTCTGCCTTGATGCCATCAAATTTGAGCAAATGCCTCATGAGAAACTATGCATGTCAGACTTCTCAACCACAAGTTTCATCCCTCCTTTTACAAACACTTCGAAGAAACAATCTAATTGTTACAAAACATAATCACCTTAAACACTGTCCTTCATTCCCCCTTCCCTACAAAAAAGTAAAATAAAAACATCTAAATAATGAAAATGAACTGTGAGAGAGATAACAGTCCTTCATTCCTTTTTTTCCAACAAAAATAAGATAAAATAAAACATCTAAATGATAAAAAATGAAGTGTGAGAGACATAAAAGCTTGAAACATGGGGAAAGACCTGAAGAAGAAGCGTGAAGCTGCCTTGCACCATAATTGCAGCTTTCCAACAAAGCGTGAGCTAGACCTTCATTGTTCTCAACCACTATATCCTCATTTTTATTCCACAATTGCCTACAACACATTCGTATGTAGCTTAGCTTACAAAGCAACTAAACTATATAAGCTCTTGTCCCTATACAGATAACTCTTTTACGGCTCACATTAAGTAATTTGATAAACCAACAGACCCTAATCTTCTAATAAGAATGAAACTATGACTCAACTTCAGTCAGATAACAAACCACTAGCCCAGGATCTAAACCCATAAACCCTATAGAAGTAATTGATTTTATCATCTGAATTGAAAGGCCGCAAATTTGTAAGGAAAAACGCAAAAGCCAAAGTTACCGGGACCTAAGCGAGAAGACCCCTCTTCTCAAGGAATCGAGTTACTAAGGTCTTGACATCCATCACCTCTCAAGTTTAGTCTCCCATTGTTCAGGACCTTACTCGAACGATATCACAAATCAATTCTAGATAGATCACGTATCCGTATAAATACTCTAGTTCAACCATGCTTAACTCTGTAGTTTTTTTTTGATGTGTAACCGGAAAGCTAAGTGCATTTTGATGACATAGGTAATCAAATCAATTCTCTTAAATTTTCAATGTATACCACAAACCAAAATGTTACAATTCACCCCTCTCACATAACTTTATGTCCTCGTTGCGCCCTAAGATCGTTACCTATGTTAGTGTGAACTCACATGATTCTACACTCGACTGAATTTAGCTCTGGTACCACTTGTAACAGCCCGACTACCCACAACTAATGTGCATTCAATGCCCGCTCACTTAGCTCATGGGCTGCATTCCGTGCGATGGGCATGGCATTAACTTATTGGAGGCTCATTAGTCTTGTTTACTGACCCTTCAATTACCATATAAACTTTTCAAGTGTTTTGGCGTAATTCGCACAATATTACTAATCAGTTCTCGATAAGTCACAGTTAGGCACAATCACATGCCAAAAAGAGAAAAAATGGGCCGAAGTTTGAGCTCGATCTTAACAAGAAGCGACATGCTCGACCTCGACTAAGTCAAAGTTTATCACAAGAATTTCCTAACCGTATGTAATTACTTAGTCTCAATAGTTTACTAATTTACGGTGGTCAAGAAAATTAGAATTTACAGTTATTGTGGTGGTGAATTAAAATAATTTATGAATTTAAAATAATAATTTAAATAAAATATTTAAAAATCTCATGCAATGCATGGTCCATGTCTAGTTGATCATGAGAGATTGACATATTCTAGTAAAAGCATACCTTCAGAAACTTATTTGCATCATTTAAAAAAAAATTGTTTCAATCAAATAAGATCTAACCAACTAACCTAGAAAGTGAATAATTAAGAAATTTGAGTCAAATGTTAAACATAAAATAAATTAGACTCAACCAAAAGATGCTAATAGAAAATAACTAGAAATCCACTGCTAATAGAAAATAACCAAAAAGATAACATCAAAAAAAAAAAAATCGTCGAGGCTAAATCCACTGCAAAAAGCATCTACCGGTTATGTCGGAAGACCACCAAATCGACCCATGCAATGAGAAAAACTGAAGAGACAACGCCTTGACAGACAAGACAATAGCAACGACTTTCTCCATAAGAGTTAGCAATGCAGAGGAAAGAAAAAAAAATGCACTTGGAGGAAAAGAACCACCGGGAAAACTCCACACGCCCACAAAAATGATGTCCTCTAACATAATTGCTTTGCAAAGGCGACATTTTTTTTTTTTTTTTTTTTTTTTTGGTAAAGGCGACATTTGACAGATCTTCTGCCTTGAACGCATGCACCACCCTCTCACATTAGTAACTTCAGAACCACCACATCTCTACCACACCAAGCTTTGCCAACAAATCTACACCTTTAAAAATATAAAAACCAGCCTCTCACCATTACATGCTGATTTAGAAACAATGATTTGGGATATCGAGTGTAAATTTTCATTCCAAAAAACCTTTTTTTTTTGTAATGGGTTGTTCAAACTTGTGAGATGTGTTGTTGTACTAACTTGCTTTCTGAATTCATTTAGAAAAGTTTCTATTAATGCAAGGAGTTTGTTAACACATTTGCTATCTCACTTAAACAACCTAAGGGTGGATAATTTAGTATGGAGTACTCGATGGATCATTTATTCAAAATTTTAACAAATAAAGTAAGTTATTTTGTTGGTGTATACAACAAAAAAATAATTGATTGAAAATTTTTTAGCACTCACCTAACCAAAGTTCTAAAATACGATTTAGATCGATGGCATATATTTTCTATACGATAATCAACCGTACAATTTTCATATTATACAGTGTTTTATACGAATTTGGATGCATAATAGCGTTTAGACGAATATTATATATGCAGTTTACGCAGATGCCTAAACGAATTTTATGCATTAATATTAAAAACTAATATATTAAATTATTATATATTTTATTAATGTTATATTTACATTAGTTTTTAATTATTTTATGTATTTATAAGATTTTTTCAAAATAATTTTAAATTTATTAATTTATCCTTTCTATATATTTAAACATGGTTTTATAATAGAAACTATTTATATATGTTAAACTATATTTTATACATACAAATTATATTTAAATTATATTTTATGTTCATTTTAATAAATTAATGTATGTATATTAATTTTAAATCTATATTTTATATATCGTCTAAACCTCATTTAAACGTCTCCATATGTTGCTAGGCGCTAAAAGTTTATCTGCGAGTGCCTAGAGCGTTTTAGAACACTACTAAAAACTTTTATCAATCTATGCCTAAAACGATTTGCTTCCCTTCTTATATTGCAAATGAAAATTTTGAATAGTTTACAACTCAAATATACACTCTCACTATCGCATTTGCAATATGGTTAAACATCATGATGAAACACATAAAAACTACTATGTATGTTTGGGTCGTAAGAGTAAAGTATTTGATAAGGTTTAATAGATTTTTTATATGCTTACAATAAGTTGTGGTCAGTGGTTACATAGAGTTAACCACAATGAACCAAACCAAAAGAGAGGATACACACAACAGGAAATAAAATAAAATACACACAACTGGAAGAAAAATAAATAAAAAGAGATACACACAACCATACAAGAGTACCTTACGAAAATTGGCAAGTCCAACTTTGGTCAGTTTTTATTAAATTTAATATGGTTATTATCAAACCAAACCAATATATTCTTGTTTTATTTTTGTCAGCATGTTTTATTTACTTGTAGAGCAAGTAAGATGCTTTTTCCTGAATGACCTTCCATGCCTCCTTGATGTGCTTCTCCTCCGTCAATGGTGCTCCTATGGCGCAACGTAGTATGATCTTTCCAGAAAGAGCCTTCCCCCCCCCCCCCCATGACAAAGCAATAAATACATTAAAGAAAATCATCCAACAGAGAAGAAAAAAGAACATAAGAGAAAAGAGAGGTCACTTACAGTGTGAGAAATGAAAAGTTTCCCTGAGGAATTCACTGCCTCTAGGAGCTCGCGGTTTCGATTATTACACTTCTTTTCATCGTTATCATCGGTAGGAACCATACGGAAGCAGACGAGAGAAAAGATCCGAGGAGTTATAACCTCAAAGTTAGGATCCTGAGAGACAAGTTTTTCCAAAACTTCAGCCAGTTTGATATGGTTCCTTATGTAGCTCTTCAAGGTCTCAGCTCCATAGAGCCTTAAAACCATCCATAGTTTCAATGATCTGTTAGAACACACACACACACAAACAAAAACTCAGTATGTTATATATATATGCAGATGTTCCTGCATAACTTTAAATAACCTGAATCTTCTTCCGAGAGGGATTTGCCAATCTTTGTAATCAACAACCAAGTTTGCCTGAGAGGCCTGCCAAAAAAACAAAAAAATTTTTTTTTTTGATGATTTAGTAAGAATTGAATAAGAAATCATAATCATTCTTACCTTATTTTGAGAAATTCTGGATCTGTTGAAAGAGCTTCAGTGAGAGCACACTGATCCTGTTTATCATATCATTTTTGTTTCAATACGCCAAGAGAGAAAGAAAGAGAGGCTAAAAAAGAGAGCATATGTACCTTCACCCAAAGAAGGGAACAATCAAAATTAGTGAGGAACCATTTGTGAGCATTCATGTTAAAAGAGTCTGCAGTTTCTACACCATCAATGTACTGTCTATACTCTGGACATATACAAGCACTTCCAGCATACGCTGCGTCCACGTGAAACCACATCCCATTGCTCTGAAAATGCAGTAAAAGAGAAACAGCATCAGTTTTCTATGCTCTAAAATTCTATATAAAGCTTGTGGGGGAAATGTGAATTAAATAACATTTGCAATCTTTCCCAGTGCGCCTATTGGATCAACTGCTGCTGAAGAAGTTGTTCCAACCTGCAAATAATTAACGAATCTTTCAGAAAAAGAGGAAAAGTATGGTTTAGAGGATAAATAAGTAGTAGGTTAGCTTAGCTAGTCCTTACATTTCCACATAAGAAGAATGGAATCAATCCAGCTTCAAGATCTCTAGAAACGGCTTCTTGAAGCAGTTCTGGACGCAGAGTGTGATTTGTAGAGGAATCTGCTTTCAGCACCCTGCAGTTCTCTGGATGGATTCCAGCTATCTGTCAAGAACAAAACAAAGTTAGCTTATTTCCAAAAACAAATTAGTTGATCAAATCTGCAAAAAAATTTAACCTGGCAAGCTTTCTGTAAAGCTGAATGTGTCTGGTCAGAGTAGTAGACAACAAGCTTCCCAAGGGCGTTCTTTCCAGCGCTTCTTAAGACCTTATCGCGGGCACCAATCATAACTACAAGTATAGCTTCACTAGCTGACCCTTGTATGACTCCCCCTCCATTTCCTACAATAATAAGAGTTAACCAACACTTTTAGCAAAAGGACACTAAGCAAAAGAGTTTGTGTCAATATATAATTAACCTTTGGAGAGAAACTGCTCGGGAAGGTTGAGCAGTTTTGCAAGCCAGTCAAGAACGATCATTTCAAGCTCAGTGGCAGCTGGAGAAGTGACCCAACTAAAACCAACAATGCCAAGACCAGCACTTAACATCTCACCCAAGAACCCTGCAATGCTGCTGTTAGAAGGGTAATAAGCAAAGAAAGTAGGGCTTTGCCAATGAGTTATTCCAGGCAATATCTTCGTTTTAACATCTGCAAATAAACAAAAACCCACATCGGATATGTCTATGATTAACCAAACAGTATCAGAAAAGGTCCCCCAAAAAAAAACACTGGAAGTGGGTATTCACCATCAAGAACGTGTTCCACAGTTTCAGGGTGGTCTGGTGCTGAATCAGGCAAAAGGTTGTGAAGATAACCAGGCTGTATCAAAGACAAGTAAATATCTACTTTGTGAGTAAACCAACAAAACTATAGCAAATCCTAATTGTTAGACTCATGAGTCATGGACATAGTCAAATATAGCAAATTTCATACAAAGTATGAAACTTTTTTCAAAAAGCCTAACTCTTTTACAACATTGAATAAAACCCACATCACATTATTTCTCTGGGCAAAGACAGTGACCTGAACTTGGCTGAGAACAGGGAAAGATTCGATGGTTTTGTAATAATCAGCAATGAAATCCACCACTCGATGTCCGTACTCTCTGAGTTGCTCAGAGTCCATTGGCTTCAACAAGTTGCTACTACCATTTTCCCTGTCACATAAGAAGAAAAAATAATTACTCAGACAGACAAGATTCGTCATGAATCATTTCCCAGTTTTCAGGAACTTACATTTTTTTATGTTTTCTTGCTAATTTGTGTTTATGTCTCAGAAGGTTTTCTGAATGGTTTGGGTTTCTGCCTCTTCGTAGATATCTCTTATTTATAGGGTCGGGAGTGTTTTGTTTATACAAATTTTATATATTTAATTATCCAATTTTAACAAAGGTTTTTTTTTTTTTCTAACCTGGGGTATCCCGGGCCGAGACCCAGACTAATCCCCAAGGGGAGGTGCAGCCCACGGATGGACCCTCTCTCCGGGTATTCAAATGGGCCGAAGCAATGACCCATATCCCCGTGGCCCAACGTTTAACAAAGGTTTTAATGATAAAACATATCAATTTTTTTGAATTGGAAGAACCCTCAACTAATATTACAAACCGTTAACATATATCATCATGTGTTTATAATTTTGTATATTTTGGATGGAAAATAATTAAAAAATTAATCGAGAAATTTTATTACTAAAACCTTAAAATAATTTATTAATATTTTTAAATTTTCTTAATTTTTCATGAAATAAATAAAATGGATAAACTTTAAAAAATATTTATATATTTTAAAAAAGATTGATCATATTGCAAAAATAATATGTAAGAGATTTAAAAGCATATAAAATCATAAAGTCTTGTTAATCACATATAAAATACAATAAAGCCAGTTTAAAGAGTTCAACTGAAAATGTCTTTATAATATTATTTATAAAACCTTTTAATCATTTATATGAGGTTATAAAATATTTATAAAGACCTAGAAACTATTTATAAGATAAAAATGTATAATGCCTTATTAATCATTTGTAAAAAAATATTAAAATATTTGAAAACCTTATAAATCGATAGTAAAATTACTGAAACACTGTATAAGAATTTATAAATTATTTTTGAAAGCTTAAATTTGATTATAAGAGTTTTAAAACAACATTGCTACTACCATCAGCTTCAACAAGTTGCTACTACCGTAGCAATTTGTGTGAGTGATTATAAATTATTTATATATGTCTAGAGCATTCAGGTCGGTCACAGCATGCAAATTCTTCGCACTATCCTTCAGCATGTGTATAATACACAGTTGTTCAAGAAACGAGTAGTTTTCGAATATGAAAATTACACTGCTCTAAGAGGGTGTCTTGACTCTTTTTATGGCTGGTTCCTCGTCCTTATCACAGCTGACCGATGCGTCTCCTTCCTCTTAAAGAACACCTTCATGGAGAGTTGAACGCTCCTCACCAACCCGAGCCTCAACGTTTGGCATAGAAGTCGGCATACACTCATTTCTGGTTAACTACTTCGACTTGAGAATTTGTGCTGGATGCGAACATCAGCAACTCCTCCTCGTTGTCAGCATTCTCTTCCAAACCACGACTTGTACACACAGTTGTACCCATTCGGAGGAGTCCATGGTCTCTGATTAGGCCTCGGAATCAGTAAGGTGAAGCTAGCATAATATGAATGCAATTAAATGTAATGGTCCTTAACTATGACTTTTGTACGTAGATTTTTAGTAGTATAGATAGATGTAGATAGTTTTTAACCCATCTTTAAAATAGGATAATTATTTTTAAACTTCAAAATGGGATAATTTGTTTAAACCTGTGTCAAATTGTTAACATTTGATTTAATTTTTCTAATAATTGAAACAAACTTATGGATTCATTCAACTCGTCTCGTATTTGATAAATATTTTGCATATTTATTGAAACAGTGTGCAAAAAAATAGTTCTAAAACAATCAACTATAACATAGTACATTATATAATGAGATGATAAAAATGTTAATTTATTTTTAATTAAAAAAGTAGAACTATGTCCTTTTTAATACTTTTTAAGAAAATGGAGTCTATTATAAAATTTTGAATTTGATTAACTTTTTATAATTACTTATCTTACCTACCAAATAATTGGTATTTTAATTTAATTAATTATTGGTATATTACCTTTTCAAAGACATTGTATATTAGCTTACAAAGTATAAATTTAAATTATTTAAATGTATATGTCACTGTGTATTTACCAATCGATTTCATTTGCAAAGTATAAAAGCAGCATAAAATATGACTAAATGCTTTTCTATTTTGATTCTCTAATATAAAATATTTAAATGTATATGTATCATATGATATAAAGAAAATTTTCAAAAATACCACATTCTTATTACCAATTTTCATGTTTACCTTAATCACTTTAACTCTAATTTTTAAGAGAAAAAAACACTTATAACCCTAGGGTTAATTAATCTAAAACTTAGGGTTTAGAGTTGAGGAGTATGGTAGGACTTTGGAATGTGAAATTTATGATTTTAATTAATTTAAGAGTTTTCTACGGGCTTTTTGCAAATTTGACTCAAAACTCAAAGTCAAACACAAAACTAACCTCTCCCTTTTTTTGTCATTTCTTTTGTCCAATTCACCCCATATGTTCACATTATTTACGAAAATGCCACTGATTTTTTTCTTGTTTTTTTTTCTGAAAATGGCATTTTTACTCTCTCAACCTCATCATCTTCAAATATTTACAATATTGCCATTGCCATCAATACCACAACCACCATGAACAACCAATTTGAAGCTCTTAATGCACCTAAAATTGATTGACACTACCTAAAATTGATTGGCACTAAATGTTATGAACAAAAAACAACATCTCTTTAACTTTGTCTCCATATTCATCCAAAAAATTCAAGCTTTTGATTCTAAATTTTTTAGGCTTGGTAGAGCCATTCAAGCATACTAATCTTCGTGGGTTACTTTCGTTTGAGGTTCTGGGTGGTTGGAGAGGACTATTTGTGCTTAGGAAGTCATCTCACTAGTGAAAGGTATGAAATTGAAATTTTTTTCAGATTTGTTCGCGTCGAAGACTTACCCGTAAGTCGTCTGGCTGAAGAAGACTTACGGGTAAGTCTTCTAAGCACACGGGCGACTTACTTATAAATCGTCCAAATTTGTTTGTTAAGAAAAAAATTCTAGACGACTTACTAGTAAGTCGTCCAGGATAAACGGGTTAGTTTTGCATTTGACCGAGTTGTGTCAGATATTTGACTTTTCCTGGACGACTTACAAGTAAGTCGTCTCTGGGAAATCAAAAATTTCAATATTTTATTAAAGCTAGACGACTTACCTGTAAGTCGTCTCAGGTTACTTTTGCAATTGGAAAATAAAACTTAAATATTTAACTTTTCCCAGACGACTTACTTGGAAGTCGTCTAGGTAGAGGACCTTCCTGAAAGTCGTCCAGGATAAGCGAAGTCGTCCAGATTTTTTTCCGAGATTCTGGTCAAACCTTGCTTCTCTCGGACGACTTTAAGTAAGTCCTCTACCTAGACGACTTTAAATTAAGTCGTCTGGGAAAAGTTAAATATTTAAGTTTTATTTTCGAATTTTAAAATAACCTGAGAAGACTTACAGGTAAGTCGTCTAGCTTTAATAAAATATTGAAATTTTTGATTTCCCAGAGACGACTTACTTGTAAGTCGTCCAGGAAAAGTCAAATATCTGACACAACTCGGTCAAATGCAAAACTAACCCGTTTATCCTGGACGACTTACTAGTAAGTCGTCTAGAATTTTTTTCTTAACAAACAAATCTGGACGACTTACTAGTAAGTCGTCCCATTTTAAAGTCAATTGCAAAAATGACCTATTTGGACGACTTACTTGTAAGTCGTCTATGTCTTCCAGACGACTTAACCGTCAGTCGTCTGCGTCAATGTTTAGTAAACTTTCATTTTCTCTATGTTTACTAATGTGTTTTATTTTGAAATTTTGCAGATGTTGCGTCAGTTACATGCAGTGTATGGAGAATGGTTTTTGGAAGATTCTAATTGGGATTTTGTGGTTGATAATTCCAAAGGAGCGAGACTATTTTTGTTGAGTGAAGGTTCGACACATGCTGAACTTGTTGCAATGGTTCAAGAAGATTATAACCTGGACATGAGCACAGAATCTGTGGAGATAACCTACTTGTTACCAGCTGAAATGATGCAGGTTCCAGACACTCCTCCTATTCATGTTACAAGTGATAGACAAGTTCGAAACTTGCTCGAGATAACCAAAACGCATGGAGTACGGCTTTGTGTATCAAGCCATAGCAAGGTGGAAACAGTTTCAGAGGAAAGGGAAGAGGAGGATGAAGATGATGAAGCTGATGAGTTTTTTGAAAATGATAATGATTTGGTTGAAGATGAGAATCATAATGGGGAAGAGGATGATGGGGAGGAGGATGATGGGGAGAAGGATGTTGATATCTCTATTGTTGCTGAAGCGGACGAGAATGGTGAGGATTACAGTGTTTATGGAAAGGTTAAAGATGAGGATTTGGAAGAAGATGATGATATGTGTTTTGAAGAATTCAAAAAGACTTATGCTATTGAAGGAGAAGGATCGAATGGTAACAGTATCTACGTCAACCAGAGTTTTGTTAGCAAGGATGCACTGCTTTCAGAGCTGCGGTTGACAGCAGTTAAGCGTAAGTTCTCCTTCAGAATATATAAGTCAACGAAAACTCTCTTTGTGGCAACCTGTCGGGTTAGTGGTTGTGGATGGAAGATGAGAGCGAGTGTGAAACATGGAACAAACACGTTTTGGGTAACAAAGTATGTGGAAACACATACATGCTCAGTGGGAGACCGAATCGCTCAGCGGAGACACTGTACTCCGAAGTATGTTGCTAGGCTTTTCATTGATCGTGTTGGAATCATTGATGGGTTGAATCCACAGCATATCACTGATGCAATGAAGAACATGTTTGGCATGACGCTTGATTACACCACTTCATACAGAGCACTGGTATATGCACAAATATTGGTGAGAGGATCAGCAGAAGATGGGTATTCGCGTCTACCATCATATCTCGAGCAAATCTCCTTAGCAAATCCCGGTTCTATCACAGCTATAGAACTTGATTCTAAAAAAAGATTTAAGTATCTATTTCTCTCTTTTGGAGCTTCTATCAGAGGTTTTAAGTATCAGAGAAGGGTCATTGTCGTGGATGGGACTCACCTACATGGGAAGTATGAAGGTACTATGTTAGTTGCAACCGCACAAGATGGGAATTTTCAGATATTTCCATTGGCTTTTGGGATCGTAGATGCTGAAGATAACCCTTCTTGGGAATGGTTTTTCACAAAATTGGCTAGTTGTTTATCTGATGAGCAGCCTCTCGTGATAGTCTCCGACCGGCATGCAGCCATTAAAAGTGCGTGTGAGAAGGTGTTTCCCTGGGCAACCCGAGGAATATGTTATTATCACCTTCAAGATAACATTGTCAAAACGTATAAAGGGAAACATCTCTTGTACTTGGTGAAAGGTGCTGCTTATGCCCATACGGTTTCAGATTTTAACCGGTACATGGCTGAGATACGGAGTGCAAACCCGGACCTTGCAACGTATTTGGAGGATGCCGATGTCACCCTATGGTCAAGGGTTTATTCTCAGGGGGACAGGTACAACATAAAAACAAGCAACATCGCAGAATCTATTAATTCCGCACTGAAGCGAGCTAGAGGATTTCCTATTCATTTCCTATTGGAGTACATAAGAGAGAAGCTAGGAAAGTGGTTTTGGAAAAGGAGAGATGATGCTTTGAGTCTCCCAAGTCACCATAGTCGCGGTGTTGAATACTTGCTTGCTGTTCGATCGGAGATAGCGGATACGATGAGGGTTCAACCAATTGATGGATGGCGATTCTTTGTGAAAGGTGGCAAAATGGACTGTGTGGTTGATTTGGAACATGGAAAGTGTGATTGTGGTGTTTATGCAGTGGAGAAAATACCTTGCTCTCATGCTATAGCTGCTGGAATACATGCTGGTTTGCATATCTCCACACTTGTAAGTCCAGTGTACTCAAAGGATTATTTGTTTGCAGGATACTCAGAAAATATATATCCTTGTGTTGGACAACAAGTTGAGGAACGCACATGCTTGCCTCCGGAGGTAAAACGTGGTCGGGGAAGACAGAAGAAATCAAGATGGCAATCCTGGTTGGAGCTATCCAGGATGAAAGGACGCAAACCTAGGAAACAACACAGGGTTTATAGATGCTCAAATTGCAAGGAAACTGGTCATACGAAACCACAATGTAAGGAACCACTAGACGACTAACTTGAAGGTCGTCCAGAAGACCTTCAAGTAAGTCGTCCAGAGTTTATTCCTCCAGAAGACCTTCAAGTAAGTCGTCCAGAAGGTTAGTCCTCCAGAAGACCTTGAAGTTAGTCGTCCAGAAGACCTTCAAGTTAGGTCGTCCAGAAGACCTTCAAGTTAGGTCGTCCACAAGACCTTCAAGTTAGGTCGTCCAGAAGACCTTCAAGTTAGGTCGTCCAGAAGACCTTCAAGTTAGGTCGTCCAGAAGACCTTCAAGTTAGGTCGTCCAGAAGACCTTGTGTTTAGTCTATGTATTCAGTTAGGTCGTCCAGTATTCTGTTAGGTCGTCCAATATAATGCTAAGTCGTCCAATATAATGTTAAGTCGTCCAATATAAAAGTTCAATATAATGCTAAGTCGTCTAATTATATTAAAAGTTCAAGTACACACAAATCGTAATCTATCATAAATTACAAGTTTAAATACACACAAATCCTAATCTATCATAAATTACAAGTTTAAATACACACAAATCCTAATCTATCATAAATTACAAGTTCAAATACACACAAATCCTAATCTATCATACATCATATGTTCCAAGGTTTTTTACAAGGTCATCGTTTTCTTTCGCATGCTGCTCAGGAAGCTCTTTAAATATATCGATCGCCATCTTATCCCTCATAGTCTTCGCGTTGGGCTTAGCAAAGTCTTTTTGGGTAAATGGCATCCCAAGAGCATGACATTCAATGTACCTCAGAGTGTACACGCCACAATCACCAGATCTGGCCTGAGGGATATCGGTTGGTCTCTCATACGTGAATGGCTCCAGTGATAACTGGTCACGTTGAGAAACGGATGCGCACTCATAAAGCAGATAAGGGAGCATATGGAGAAAAGGCTCCATTATCAGATCCAGTTCATGAGAGGAGATATGTGAACGAATGCTGTCCCAGACGACTATGTGTCTCTTAGGGATCGATATCCACAGCGCAATCCAATGAGTGTCGCTCTGGTTCACTGGCAAATAGATATCATCAACATCCGTCCCCCAAACCTTGTCCGTCCTGCAAAATGATGGTAACTCGCCTGAATAATAAGCCCACGCCCCACCAGGAAGTCTTCTTCCTAAACCATAGGCATCGGGCTGCGAATTCTTAAAATCCTGGTAGTTAAACCTCCATTGTTGAGAAAAGAGATGATCAAGGAAGCATATTCTCTCGCTCCTGAAAAGGTGTGGCGTCTCCTGGTGCCTCTTCCTCAAAACATTGATCCAAGCATCCATATGCTGCATATAAAATAATACAAGTCATAAGATACCAGACGACTTACCATAAGACTACCATAAGTCGTCTGGTAAGTCGTCTTCATAGACGACTTACCAGACGACTTACCAGACGACTTACCATAAGTCGTCTGCGTAGAAGACTACCATAAGTCGTCTGGTAAGTCGTCTGGTAAGTCTTCTACATAGTCGACTTACCAGACGACTTATGGTAGTCTTCTACGCAGACGACTTATGGTAAGTCGTCTGGTAAGTCGACTATGTAGAAGACTTACCAGACGACTTACTAAGTAATCTACTAATCAGTTTTGTCAGACGACTTACACAATCCTCCAGCCAAGCTAGGGGGGTCCGAAGGACGTGATACCACCACGTCGGACTTCTACGAGGTTTCTTGTCTACAGGTGTTTTATAATGACTGCAAACACGAAAAGCAATTAGTTTTTATAGGGAGAAGCTATTAGCAAGGTAGGCAATCACTTACGGATCAGTTTGCAACCATTCGACGAGCTCCTTCAACTTCTTCCTGTCAAGTGCTGCAAAGGGATTGTAGGCTCTAGAAGGTTTTTTCGTGTTTGCAGTATAAGGAGATCTCTGTGAGGCAGCAACTTTCCTGTTCCGCTCAGTCTTTTGACGGACAATTGCCAAAGCAGTTTCTCTCTTGTCCTCATATCTAGCAACCTGCTGCTGTTTCTCTGCTGGAGTGAAACTTGTTTTTTTGGCCAATAGAACAAGGCTCTCAGATGCGGACTCATCGTTAAAACTCTCATCGAGAAGTGTTTTATCCTTCTCTAGCTTTGACTCCTTTAGCTCTTCAGGAAGTGTTTTATCCTTCTCCTCTTTAACACTCTCATCCAGAGGTGTTTTATCCTTCTCCCCGTTTACACTTTCACTAACCCCGGGAGAGGCAGTGGGTTGAGAGGATCTGCCTTTAGGTTGAGAGGATGTGCCTTTAGGTTGAGAGGTAGTGGGTTGAGAGGATGTCCCTGTCCCTTGTTTGGTGATACCAACCTTCTTCTCCACTGCTTCCACCCTTTCCGACAAATGCTTGATCTCCATAAGGCACGTCCCAAACCCTTCCCTCATGGCATCAAATATGTCCTTGAAATTTCTTTCAAGGTCCTCTTTGCTCATCCCAATCACAGTCCTAGTAACCTCTGGACGAGCCTCTGTGCGAACCTCTGGACGAGCCTCTTCACCAGCCTCTGCAAACTTCCCTGCACTCTCCCCTGAAGGTGCCTCTGCAGGTGCCTCTTTTTTAGCCTCTTTACGAGCTTTCTTCAGAGGTCTTGGACTCTCTTCTTCTACCAAAACTATGGCTTTCTTTGATGGACTCACAACCACCGGCTTTGTATTGACCCAAGTACCGGTGACTTCCCAGCAATCCATGGTCCACTTCCACGGTCTCTGATTAAACATAACTTTAATTATGTTCTCCGCGGGAAGGTCCTCAGCATCAGAGTCCCATTTTGGAAACATTTCACCATAGTCCTTCTCAACAAAGTTCACCACCGTAGTCTGCAGTAAATATAAGATATGAACTTAGATATTTGACGGATTAACTTATAAATAAGTCGTCTGGAAAGTCGTCTGGAAAGTCTTCCTACTGGACGACTTACCAGACGACTTAATTAAGTCGTCTGGAAATTCTTCCTACTGGGAGACATTCCAGACGACTTAATTAAGTCGTCTGGAAAGTCGTCTGGAAAGTCTTCCTACTGGACGACTTACCAGACGACTTAATTAAGTCGTCTGGAAATTCTTCCTACTGGGAGACATTCCAGACGACTTAATTAAGTCGTCCAGTAGGAAGACTTGCCAGACGACTTTCCAGACGACTTTCCAGACGACTTAATTTTTGGAGTAAAGGATAGAAGTAAATACCTGTCTGCAGATAGCATCTTTAAAGCATCTGCGTCCTTTGCCACCCATGTAAGCCAGTATCGGTGGAGACGGTCTGTTTGGTATGGGATTACCATAGTTAGCAGCCAATTCCGGCAGAGCTGTGTACACCCAGACCTGGAGAGCTTGTATAAACCCATCGACAGTGTAACAGCCCGAAATATCTTTGCCCTTCAAAGAGTCCATCAGCACCTTGAACGCGACTCTCCCCCATGGATAGTTCTCAAAACGTTCTAAATCCATTACTAGCCTTGCCAGACTAACCCTGGTGGCGGTTGAATACTTTCTACCTTCAATATATCCAGTGAAGATGGCAAGGTACCCGAGCCGCTTGCGATCTTCCCGAGACCACCCTTCGCATCTCTCAAATGCTGCTATTATCTGCTCAGTAGATGGCCCAGCTTCGACATGAACTCCCAACATGTCCCAGAAAGAAGCCATCTCCTTTGTAACAGCACACCTCGGTCTCTCAAGGTCCTCTATGTACTCGCAGTTTAGACCAGTGAGGTTTTCAAACTCTAACAGTGAAAACCTCACAGGTTCTGGACCAACTAGACTCCACAGCTCGTACTTCTTCTTTATGTCCAGCTGGAATCCGAGCATGTAGTGCACCAGCCTTGAAGCCCAAGCAAATCCGAGCTCTTTAAACTTGATGAAAACTCCCAGCTTTGACTCCTTTAGCTCTTCATATTCGTCACCATGAAGAGCATTCTTTAAAGCATTATGCAACTTCGTACAATCCGTATGATAAGAAATAGCTTTCATTGCTGGGGGCTCTTCCCCTAATGTATGCAACCTACGGGGGAGTTCTGGAATATCCATTTTTTTGTCTGCAAAACAATGAAAGACAACCATCTCAGTATAACATTTTAATTATAAGTCTGGAAGACTTTCCAGACGACTTATAATTAAGTCGTCTGTAAAGTCTTCCAGCTGAAGACTTGTAATTAAGTCGTCTGGAAGACTTTCCAGACGACTTATAATTAAGTCGTCTGGAAGACGTTCTAGACGACTTAATTATAAGTCTTCCAAGACTTCCAGTAGACATTTTTAGAGCATACCTGAAATTTCGGAGAAGCCATAGTCGCCTTCGACACAGCGGTTATAAATCTGCCAAAATAGACAGCCAAAAAGAAATGCGGTGAGAACGGTGGTGAGAACGGTGGACTTAAGAGACAACGTTTTAACTTACCTCGCTAGGGTTTACAGACACGCCTCTGAAAGAAACGCCGCTAGGGTTTACAGACAAACGCCGCTAGGGTTTACAAACAAACGGCGCTAGGGTTTACAGACAAACGGCGCTAGGGTTTGAAATAGAGGAAGTGGCGGTGAGAAAGGTGGTGAGAATGACGGTGATAACGGCGGTGAGAAACGGTTGTGAGAATGATGGATTACAGAGAATCGCCTTCGAAATCGCCTTCGAAATCGCCTCTTTGAGAGAATGACGTTACAGTTTCTAAATCTCGCGAAACAGTAAACCAAAAAAAAAAAATCTTATATATGCCCGGTAAAAAATCCGGTTATGTTTAAAAGCACATTGGTAAAATGGTAAAACTAAAGGTTCGGTCCGGTTTGAACGTGCATCAGACGACTTACTAGTAAGTCGTCTACCGTAAATATTCACCAGACGACTTACTAGTAAGTCGTCCCAGACCCTAAACCCTAAACCCTAAACGAAATTGACTAAAATAACTAACAAACCACGTTATAAAATCAAATTATACTTAAATAGTGTTTACTATATACAGAAATAAATACACTTAGGTCAATTTTAAATTTTTCAAAAAAACATTTATGCTTTCCAAAATCTAACCCTAAGAACACATACAATACTACAACATATGTTGGCAAAACCTAAACCAAAGAATATCATGACTCACTACTTTCACTCATCTATGTTGAAAACAATTAAATTTTGTTATATCTTAATTTATATTTCTTTAAACATACGTTAATTACATGATTTCAATTTTTCACTTATCAAAATATTTTTTACAAAATTTTTAAATTATTTTTAAGAAGTACTATACTAGACGACTTACTAGTAAGTCGTCCAGACGACTTACTTGTAAGTCGTCTAGACAGAAGACTTGCGGGGGTTAGAAACGTAAAAAAAATTTCCGTTTTTTTTTTGTTCACAAGGAGCTGGTTGTAATTTCAATAGCCTTTTAGGTTACTTTTGCATTTGATTCAAGTTTGGGTTTACTTTTGCATTTCAAATCAAGTTTTAGGTCAGTTTTGGCAAAAAACCCGTTTTCTACCTCTTAAAAAAGAAAGTATTTGTGAAAATATCTCTTTATTGAAGGTAAAAATGAATAATAGTACCAATAATATAGTAAACATGAAAATTCCTCATATTTTATACAGTATTTATAATTTTTTATTTTAAAAAATTGCTAAAATTTTATTCACGATTTTTAAAATTACTATTATTTTGTATTCAGTTGATAAAATTATTTTGTGTTAAAGATGTACCGTTGCTTATTATTATATATTCTGTTCACAAAAAGTATTTTGTGTTCATAATACACCACCAATTATATAATTATTTATGAACTATGTGATTTAGTGTTAAATTATATAGTGTCTTTATTTGTAATTTTAAATTCTTAAACTAACAAATATATTAGTATAGCCATAGCTATTTCTTGTAAACATTAGAAAACGCCTTGAAATTTTAATTTATGATTTTAAGAAGAATAATTAGTTTTGGTTCAAAACGTACTCCTTGTTAAACATATTTATGAACTATATGATGTAGTGTAAAAATATTTGGTTTAATTTCTAGGCAAATAATTTTAAAAATAATGATGGATCATTTTATGTTGACAAAATACTTAGTTTAAATGTTAAGAAAACAAAAGTTATGTAAGATTTTATAATTTTTGAAAACTTTCAATGACGTGTAGTTTTTTCACTTATTTGCTGGCATGGCACACTCAGGAGTGAGGAACCCTTTTTTATATATATTAGAGAACCAAAATATAAAAGCATTTAATCATATTTATGCTGCTCTTATACTTTGTAAATGAATTGTTTGGTAAATACACAGTGACATATACATTTAAATAATTTAATTTTATACTTTGTAAGCCAATATACCAAATCTTTCAAAAAGCTAATATACCAATAATTGATAAAATTAAAATACCAATTATTTGATAAGAAAAACTAAGTAATTATAACACAATTAATCAAATTCAAATTTTTATGATAGACTCTATGCCTTAAGAAGTATTAAAAAGGAAATATTTTTACTACATTTAATTAAAAATAGACTAACATTTTTATCATCCAATTATATAATGTATCATATATATATATATATATATATATATATATATATATATATATGTATCATGTTATAGTTGATTGTTTTAGAACTACTTTTTGCACGCAGTTTCAATAAATATTCAAATATTTATAAAATACGAGATGAGTTGAATGAATATATGAGCATGTTTCAATTATTAGAAACATTAAATCAAATTTTAACCAATAGACATAGGTTAAATTTTTTATCCCATTTTAAACATGGTTTAAAAATAATTATCCTATTCTAAAGTCTAAATATGGGTTAAAACTATGTACATATCTACTTTATTAAAATAAAATCCTAAATTTATCTACCATTGAAAGTTATCATTTAATTTTTGGATTGTTTCAAGTTTGTTAGTGTATTACATATTTTATGGTACCATTTAATTAAAAATGGATATTGATAATTATTTATATTACTCGACTATCCATATACATTCATAATCTTTCATATCTTACCTAAATATAACATCTTCAACAGAATATGGTAATCAGAATATCCTATATATATTTTTAAAAAGTAATCAAAATATATTTTCGATTTTAAAATATAGAAAACAAAATATTTTTAGTTATATATAATTTTTAATATACAAAATATATCCGTCCTTAAAAAAGGCGGATCAAAATCTAATATACTATTAAAACATAATCAATAAAAGATCTACTTACAAAGTTATGATTAGACCATTAGATTTAAATGCATTCATATTATTTCAACTATTATATGTCATCTAACAAATAAGAAAAGTTTTGAAGTCCCTTAGTCAAAGAAAAAAAGAAAGAAAATTATTGTTAATTAGATCTTTTCCTGATTTCATTCCTAAAAATATGCTTCTCTTAAATTTAATATGTGTTTTATTTTTCATTAATTTAATTCTTACTTAAATATAACCTTTATTTTAATTAAGGAAAATCGTTATAGTACGTACGTTCTTTTATTGATAGTACGTATGTTCAAGAGCACTATAATAATATTTTCTCATCTAGCTTACTAGATCATATGATACACAAATATAAGAACATTAAAAATGTAGACTAAAAGTAATCAGCAAATATGTGGTAACATATACATTTAAATATTTTATGTTACTCTTATACTTTGTTGTATAATTTATAATTCTTTTATATTTTGATTCTCTAACACAAACTAGCTATATATTTAATCATATTTTATGCTGTTCTTATACTTTTTAAATGAAATTGATCAGTAAATACACAGTGACATATACATTTAAATAATTTACTGTATACTTTGTAAGCTAATATACCAATAATTGATGAAATTAAATACCAATTATTTGATAAGTAAAAACTAAGTAATTTATATAATTAAAACAGAACCACTACAAAATCTAATTAAAAAAAGTCATAGTTGGACCATTAATTGAATTGCATTCATATTTATTTCAACTATTATATTGCATCTAACAACTAAGAAAATTATTCAAATCCCTAAGTCAAAATAAAAACTAAGAAAGTGATTGTTATTTAGATGTTTTCCTGATTTCATTCCTAAAAAGCTGTTTCTCGACGGGATGAGGTAGTTCTACTGGTTAGAGCCTTGGGGGCCAATTGTCATGCTTTCGGGTTCGACGTCAGCCGGAGGTGAACTGCCTCTTTCATGTCACCTTACACGGATATGGAACCATGCTTTAGGGCCCATTTGAATACCCGGAGAGAGGGTCTATCCGTGGGCTGCACCTCCCCTTGAGGATTAGTCTAGGACTCCCCATGGACCTGGAATACCCCCAGGTTAAACAAAAAAAAGTTGTTTCTCTTCAAATTTAATATGTATTTTTATTTTTATTAATTTAACTCTTACTAAATCATTATAGTACATATGTTCTTTTTTAATAGTACATATATTCAAAAGCACTATAATAGTATTTCCCCATTTAGCGTATTAGATCATCAAAAATTTTCATGTTTATTACATTATTGATGTCATTATTCATCTTTACATTTACTAAAAAGACATTTTCACAAGTACCTTCTTTTCTAAGAGACAAAAACTCTTAAATTAATTAGTATCCTAAATTTCACATTTAGTCTATATCACTACAAGAAAACATGCACTTTACTACAAGAAAACATGCACTTTACTACGGCCGTATTCCTTGTTATTTCGTCGTAATGTCAACATTACGACGAATTAACAAGGAATCACTATTCGTTGTAAAACGCTCGTCGTAATGGACGTTTCGTCGTAATATCCTCGTTAGCGTTACGACGAGAACCTTTCGTCGTAAGATAGAAGCGAAAGATTCACCGTAATTTCCTCGTACTACTTCATCGTATATTCGTTGTAACGCGTCCTAGCAAAGTTCTCATTTATTCCTTGTATATGTTACGACGAATATACATGTCCTTCCTAGTAATTTCATTGTAATATATTACGACGAACCAACAACGAAGTCCTTGTAAACTACTTGTAAATATTACGAGGATTATACAATATATTCCTTGTATATTCCTGGTAAAGTTTACGAGGACTTTACAAGATTCTCCTTGTATATTCCTTGTAAATTTTACGAGGCTTTTAATTTGAATGTTTTAATAATACGAAAAATTAAATAATTAACAAAATATTGTAGAATAATTAAAATTTTAAAAAAATTAAATTTTAAAAACTGAATTTATAAAATTTATAAAATAGTATTTAAATTTATAATACAAAATAAAAATATTTAAAATAAAATAAAAATATTTAAATCTACAGGAGCTCAACATTGTCGAAGTAGTTGTTTGAGGTCTCGTTCCCTCCCGTAGAATCTCCAGGCTCGTCCACATGATCAGAAACAGGTGCTTGTCCGCTGAGATTCCGGCGTCTATCCTGCAGTGCTCTCTGTAGAACCGGGTTTCCAACCGCCATTACGTCAAGAAGATCCTCTAGAGATTGCAAAAGAACCTATTGGTCGTCCACCTGAGCCTTCACCCGAGCATTCTCCTCATCCCAGGTAGAATAGTAAGACGAAGTGGCCTTTGGGACATCATTGACGGATCCTATGCCCATCGACCGCCCCTTCTTCTTTGGAAGCACCTTTTAAAACAAATATTAAAAATAAAATACTATAATTGAAATTTAAAAATTTAAAATATAAACATAGTTTAGAAATTTACCTCTTTGAAGATCTGGTCGACCTCATGCGTAGACAATTTGACGGGCAATCCATTTGGAGAAGCCTGGGTTAGCTGAGTCTCGCACTCTTCAATCCGAGCAGCTACGTCGTGATAGAGCTTCTCCGAGCGTGGATCTACAAAAGCCTCGTTCGCCTTTTGGTGAGTGATCTTGAAAATCTCAGACAGAGATGACATCACTCCGGTCTTCTTAGCCTACAAAAGCGTTAAAAATGGGAGTAAGTAATTTTTCATATAAGATATTAATAATTAATTAATAATTAAGAAAAATTAAAATAAACAAATTTTTTTTTTTAAAACTAACAACTCGTAGACGAACTCCAGCGTGAGGATTTTGCCCAGTTGTGTGAAGCATGGGCAAGTTGCCATCCGCATCCTTCGTCCTACGGGAAGAAAATCAGTTGGACTTACGGACCGAGCCGGGGAGCTTCCAAAAGGCGATGAGGCCATCCCATACATCCTTCGTGAGCTCGGTGGGTTTTGCCTCATAGCCGTAGTACTCCCACTTGTCCTTCCAATCTGAGATGGTGTTGCAAAGGTGGAGCTTTACTCTAGCAAAAAACTCCGCATTAACCCTCTTGTTGATTGTTAAGGACCAGTGCCACCTTTGCTGAAACAATTAAACAAAAAGAAAATGCTTTAGAAAATTAAAATAAATTATTAATTATAATTATTAAATAGAAAATTAGAAATTAAAACTCATACCGCGAAACATTTGAACCATGTGGTTCTAATGTGCTCGGGAGTCATATTCCAGTTGGGATGAGGCTCGATGAAATAACCTTTGATTGTGTCGGCGACGCTTCGGCCGACACAGTTATGGACCCCAAACCTGAAAATAATATAAAACTAGATTCTGACCCGCGCGGTTGCGCGGATAATTTATATTTATATTTATAATTTATAATTTATGTTCTCAAATTAAAATTATATAAGGAGTTATGTTAAATAACAGGAGCCTTGTTAAACGTACAAATGAAATAGGACGTAAAATAAGTTATGAAATGAAATATTAATTAATTATGTTAAGCATAAATATAGGAGTTATATTGTTTGTAATTATCAAATTAAATCAAAGGAAAGATCTTTAGAGGGATTTTGTTTTAATATTATAGATAAGTAACATATATTTTAGTTACAACATATTCAATAGGTCCAAATTAAAATCATGCCACGGTAAAATTCAAATAGGACTCTGTTTTAATATAATAGATATGTTAGATGAGTATAACAAATATAAAGTAAATTAAATAATCAAATTAATAAAATTTAAAACTTACCAATAAGTACCCTCCGGGATATCGGGGTCCAGAATCTTCAGTTCTGCTCGTCCAGGCTGAGCAAGAAGATCCTCAATAGTATATGTCGCGTATAGTGCAGATGAAGGGACAAGCAAATCCGGATGAACTCCGGCTGCTGGGGCAGGGTGTGGAGCCGGTGGAGGTACCTCGTATGGAGGTGGAGGTGGGGGCATCGGCTGCTGTAGAGGTGGTGCATAAAGATGAGGAGGATCCCATGATGCTCCTTGTGTCTCCGGAACCGCCTGTGGATCAGTAGAAGAGGATGGTGCTGAACTAGATGTTCCCGCTCGGGGGACAAACATATCTGAATAAGTGGGACGTTTTCTAGGTGCCATCTGAATTTTAAAAAGAAAATTCTAATCAGGTTCTAAAAAATATATAATTAAATTGTAATCACATAATGTAATCAGGTTCTAAAAAAAATCTAATAATATTATGTTCCTTAATCTAACAACCTATTCTAATCACTTAAGTACATAGGTGATGTACCTTTGCTACCAGACTTAGGACCAAATCGTGAAACCATACAGGGTAATGTGGATCATCATAATAAACCTATACAAACAAGTAACACTGTCAGAAATACATAATATATTAAAGTGTTTACAATAATAAAATTAAAGTACTTGAGTTTTTAACCACTTGACAAAGTGTTGATCTTTCCGTTTCTCCATTTCAGTTGCGGATATTCCTGGTATTTCAGTTTCTACAAACAAGCTGCAAAAAAATACAAACGTTATAAATAACATACAAACTATATTTAACTTATAATTATATATAGACAATATATATTTACGTCTCAAATGAACGCGTCACTACATCCTCGCAGTTGAGTAGAATATAAGTGTGGGCACTATGCTTATCTTCTTCACTAGACCACCAAACTTCTTTCAATTTACCACCAAACCCTTCCATTTGGCAGAAAATGTCAGGAACACCGTCAACTGCATATGTTGGGAGACACCACCATCATCATATCTTCTAGGAACGCTCTTCTTAGTACGAAATGCTGGTGCGAAGTAGTATGATGTGAAATGTGATGTTTCTGCAGTCAAACTCCCAGTAACTATTGACCCTTCGACCTTTGCGAGATTTTTTGCTTTTCCTTTCAAATGCTTCATGAAACGCTCATAAGGATACATCCATCCGTAATGAACAGGTCCGCGAAGCAATGCCTCGTACGGAAGGCGGACAACTAGATGTTCCATGACGTCAAAAAATGCAGGAGGAAATATCTTCTCTAGGTTGCATGTTAAGATCGGAATGTTCTCATGTAATTGTTGCATGACATCTTCTCTGAACTTGCATGTGCTCAAGTCCCTGAAGAATGCTTCCATGCCTACAAATGACCACATATCTATCAATATTAACATATTATATATAACATATATTATAATTTTAATGAAAATATTTTACCTGCAAGTGATTCATGTACATTTGTTGGAAGCAGCTCGGCAAAAGCGAATGGAAGTAGTCGTTGCATAAACACATGACAATCATGACTCTTCATTCCTGAGAACTTTTGACCTTGTTCAACACATCTTGAGAGGTTTGACACATAACCATCAGGGAACTTCACTTCTGATGACACCCAGTTGAACAAAGTCGTCTTTGCTTGTGATGACAATCGGAATATGGGAACTGGAACCTTTCCATTGCTCTTGATATGCAACTCACTTCTCGAGCAAATATCAGGTAAGTCCAATCTTGACTTTTTGCTGTCTTTTGTTTTCCCTTGAACATTTAGTAATGTATTCATGATGTTCTTAAAAAATTCTTCTCTATATGCATCACATCGAGGTTACAAAAGAAGATCCTTCCAGTAAGACAGCTCCCAAAATATACTCTTCTTGTGCCAATTGTGAGCGACTTCATACCCATCAGCCATATTTGTAGAAACATGCCAATTTCCTCCACGAGGAATAGTTTCCAAAGCTCCATAGTGATCAATTTGCTGTTCGATTTGTTCTCCAGTTAAATATGGAGGAGGAGTGTCTCTGACAACTCTTTTGTACCTAAACAATGTCTTGTTTCTTTGGTATGGATGAGTAAGTGGAAGAAATCGACAATGACAATCAAACCAACATGTCTTTTTACCATTCTTCAGTTGAAAAGCATATGTCATTCCAAGACAATATGGACAAGATAACTTTCCATGTATTGTCCATCTAGAAAACATCCCGTAAGCATGAAAATCACTATAGTCCATAGCAGAACTGCTCGCATCGTAAAATTATTTTTTCAAGGAACAATCATACGTACTCACCCCTGCTAACCATAAATCATTCAGCTCTTGTATCAATGGCTGAAGAAATACATCTAGCGACCGTTTTGGATGCTTTGGACCATCGACTAATATGGTCAGAAAGAGAAGTTCTTGTTCCATGCACATCTCTGGTGGTAGGTTGTACAGCGTAAAAATGACTAGCCATAAAGAATATTGTCTCCCTGACATTCCAAATGGACTAAATCCATCTGTGCATAACCCAAGATAGACATTCTGAATATTTCTTGTGAAATTTGGGTATACCGTGTTGAAATGTTTCCACGCTCTTGTATCTGATGGATGAGCGATCTCGCCATCCCTTTGGACATGTTCAACATGCCATCTCATCGCTCCAGCAATCCTCTCAGATTGATATAATCTTTTCAGTCCATCTGTAATTGGTAGGTACCACATCCTTTGGTACGGTACCCTATTTCTTCCACGTCTTTGCGGTTTGAATCGTGGTTTCTTGCAGAAACGACACTCTTCTAACTTCTCATTGTCACTCCAGTAGATCATGCAGTTGTCGATGCAAACATCTATCATCTCCGAAGGTAATCCAAGACTATATACCAGTTTCTGAATCTCATAATAAGATTCAGCTGACACGTTGTCTTCTGGCAAATACTCTTTAAACAATTCATCCCATGCATCCATGCAATTCTCAGGTAAATTATGATTTGTTTTAATATTCATTATCCTAACTGCTAAAGACAATTTAGAGAGACCTTCTATACAACCAAGGTATATTGGTTGATTTGCAGCAGCTAACATCTCATAAAATCTTTTGCATCTAAGTTTGGTTCTTCAACAATTTCACTTTCAATAGCTATGGTTGTAGTGGTGTCAGTTAACAATGCATCAGTAATCATGTCATGAACCCTATAATGATCTACCATTGGTTCCTCCTGATGGTAACTATATTCGATATGCAGATGATATGGTTCTTGACTACTACCAGCATCCTGAAAATTACTATTACTACTACTAGCTTCATTTCCACCATAACCCTTTCCATGTTGAAACCAAATATAATAATGTGGTGTAAAGCCTCGGTTTAATAAATGCTTCCATACATTTTCACTACGAGAAAATTTTGAATTCTTGCACTTTCGACAAGGACATAACATCTTACCACTTTCTTGCGTGATCGGCGTATTGCCTGCCTGGTACATGAATGTCTCTAGCCCCCTGAGAAATACATCTGTCACTCAACCGTCAGCATCTTTGTGCGTATACATCCAACTCTGTAACTCGTAAATATTTCTACCATCCGACATTTTTTTGATTCTTTTTTTTTAAGTTTGTGAGATGTTGGGAAGGAAATGAACATATATATATGAAATTTTCGAATCTGGTAGGTGAAGATTAAACAACGAATTTACAAGGAAAAACTTTACTACCCTTTTACATATACTTCACAAGGAAATTACAACAAAATATCTTATTTAAAGAGCACTATAAACACGTTTTCACCAAACATAAACGGGCGTATTGTTCGTTGTAATGTACTTGTAAATGTACAACGACATTACGACGAAACAAAATATTCGTCGAAATGTCCTTGTACAGTTACGACGAATTTTTTTCCTCATAACTTTACAACGATATTACGACGAATATATGTTTCGTTGTAATGTCCTTGTAAAGTATTTGTAAGATTACGACGAAGTATTTTTCTCGTAAAGTGTCATTGTTATGGTCATGTTATCTTGTAGTGTATTTTTAATGTTCTTATACTTTGTGAATATGATCTTATAAGCTAGATGAAAAAATATTATTATAGTGTTCTGGAATATATGTACTATTAAAAACAGAACATATATACTATAATGATTTTTAATTAAAATAACAGGTATATTGTAGTAAGAATTAAATGAATAAAAATAAAAATATATATTAAATTTTAAGAGAAACTTATTCTTAGAAATAAAATCAGAAAAGATCTAATTAACAGTAATTTTCTTAGTTTTTTTATTAAGGGCTTTCAATAACTTTCTTAGTTGTTGGATGCAATATAATAGTTAAAATATTGAGAAATTATCAAAAATACCACTTTTATTGTACCAATTTTCAAAAATACCACTTTTCTTGTACCACTTTTCAAAAATACCTTAATCACTTTTACCATTGTTTTTAAGAGGAAAAAACATACTTATACCCCTTGGGTTAATTAATCTAAGACTTAGGGTTTAGAGTTAAGGGGTGGTGTAGGGTGGGGGTAGAATTTAGGAATGTAAAATTTATTATTCTAATTAATTTTAAAAACAATTGCCTCTTAAAAAATAGTATTTTTGAAAATATCTCTTTAATGATTGTAAAACTGAAAAGTGGTATAACAAAAGTGGTAAACTTGAAATTCTCCCAAAAATATTATGGTTGCAATTAGGTGTTAATGGTCCAACTATGATTTTTTTTTTGCCAACAGAAGGCTAAGTACTAAACTAAGTAGAATCCAAACCCGCTAGCCAGCACGGTGGAACTGAATCAATATAAACCATAGCATTAGGAAGACTTCTAGCACCACGTTTTAACTTGTCTGCCAAATTATTTTGTGCTCTCAGAATTCGTCGGATGGTAAAATTGGGGAAGAAAGTCTTACAACGCAAAAACTCTTCCATGTGCATAGCGAAAGTTGACCATTCCGTCGGTGTAGACACCATCTTCACCAATTGAGAACAGTTTGTTGCAAACACCATATCGGGGTGAAGGGTCTTCATGCACTCCATTGCCCATATCAGCGCTTCACATTCAGCATGTAAAGGTGATTGACTCATGCGGATGATCATGGCTCCCATCATAACTCCAATGTATATAAGGGTAGTTAAGACAATATGTAATACCTAGAATACTTCATGTAGACAGTATAAATACTGTATTGTACATTCTAATAAACTCAATTGAGCCCACACTTCTTTATGGTATCAGAGCAGTAATACCTAGGGATCTCAAAACTCTCAGCCGTCACATTTTTTCAAAGGCAACGCCTTCTTCTTCTTCACGTCATTACTTCTTCTTCTCCCTTTTCTTCATTTATCTCTCATCTGAACATCAATGGCGCACAGTCCAGCCACCTCCAGCGAGACCATCCTTGCTTCTGATGGTCAGAACCTCTTCAACATCAACATGACGAACGTCACTAAGCTCACATCGTCCAATTTCTTGATGTGGAGTTGCCAAGTTCGCGCTCTTCTCGAAGGGTACGATCTGGCCGGCTACATCGATGGCTCCACTGCTCAACCAACCCCGACGATCAATCAAGACGGTGCTGTTGCACCAAATCCTGCGTTTACCTTGTGGAAGAGACAAGACAGGCTGATATACAGCTCTCTCCTTGGAGCTATCACGGTCTCTATACAGCCAATCCTCTCCACAACGACGACCTCTGCTCAAATCTGGGCAACCCTCTCCGCGACTTACGCAAAACCCAGCCGCGCCCACATTAATCAGCTCCGCCAGCAAGTGAAAACATGGAAGAAAGGTTCTCTGTCCATCGATGATTATGTTCAAGGTTTTACAACAAGGTTTGATCAGCTTGCGCTTCTTGGTAAGCCATGTGAACTGGAAGATCAGATTGAATATATCCTTGAGGGATTACCTGAAGAATACAAGCAGCTGGTTGATCAAATCGAGAGTCGAGAGACAGCCCCATCAATCACTGAAGTTCATGAGAAGTTACTTAACTTTGAAGTCAAGCTTCAGATCAAGAATCCGGTTGCACCAGCTCTTCCGGTAACAGCGAATGTGGCTCAATATCGCGGTGGTTCTAACAGCAACAACCGCAACTCGTCTCAGCACCAGTCTCGCAACAACACTCGCGGTCCACAAACATGGCAACAGCAGCAACAGTTCTCTCCCCGACCGGATCAACAGTCTCGCGGATACAAAGGTCGTTGCCAACTATGTGGAACATACGGTCACAGCGCGCGACGTTGCTCTCAGAATCAAGTGTCTTCTCCTGATTCAGGCGCCGGTTCACGTTACAACAACCAGCCTGCGCCAATGTCTTGGAACCCACGAGCAAATGTAGCCATGGCGCAACCTTACAACCCCAACAACTGGATCCTCGACAGCGGCGCAACACATCATCTCACCACTGATCTCAACAATCTCTCACTCCATCATCCATACACTGGAGGAGAAGAAGTCACTATCGCCGACGGCTCAACGATTCCCATCTCGCATACTGGTTCCTCTTCCCTTACTACTCCCTATCATCCATTATCCTTACAAAACGTTTTCTATGTTCCAAACTTACAGAAAAATTTAATCTCGGTATATCGATTGTGTAACTCTAACAATGTGTCTGTTGAATTCTTTCCTGCCCATTTTCAGGTGAAGGATCTCAGCACGGGGGTCCGATTGCTCCAAGGCAAAACTAAAGACGAGTTGTACGAGTGGCCAGTCTCCAACCGAAACACTATCACCCTTTTTGCTTCACCAACACCCAAAACATCCATCACCTTCTGGCACTCGCGCTTGGGACACCCTTCTTCTTCTACTTTACAAACTATTGTTTCTCAATTCTCTTTACCAGTTTCTGATTCTTTTCAAAAGCTATTACCATGTTCTCATTGTCTTATCAATAAAAGTCATAAACTTCCTTTCTATTCAAACTCCATCTCTTCAACTCAACCTCTTGAATACATATACACAGATGTTTGGACCTCCCCCCTTCTTTCTATCGATCAATACAAGTATTATGTCATCTTTGTTGATCATTTCACCCGGTACACATGGTTTTATCCTCTTAAACAGAAGTCCCAAGTGCGAGAAACCTTTACCCAGTTCAAATCCCTTGTTGAGAAACACTTCAACCTCCCTATCCGTAATCTCTACTCCGACAATGGTGGCGAGTTTATAGCTCTCCGGCAGTTCTTAGCCTCTCACGGAATCTCTCATTATACCTCCCCACCTCATACTCCGGAGCATAATGGCATTGCAGAAAGAAAACACCGCCACATTGTTGAGACGGGTCTGACATTACTTCATCAAGCCTCCATCCCCACAACCTACTGGACGTATGCTTTTGCCGTCTCCGTCTACTTGATTAATCGGCAACTGTCATCAGTCTTACCTCACCAGTCTCCTTACGCCATGCTATTCAGGAAACCACCGAACTATTTGAAGTTACGAGTTTTCGGTTGCGCTTGTTTTCCTTGGCTTAAGCCTTACAACTCGCACAAACTGGAATCTCGTTCTCTCCGTTGCGTCTTCCTTGGATACTCTCTCACACAAAGTGCCTACTATTGCCTCCACCAAGACACTGGTAGGATCTATACTTCGCGGCATGTCACTTTTGTTGAGTCTGAATTTCCCTTTGCTCAGACGAAGACTCCTCCATCACAAGCTGCCGAATCCACTCAACCATCCTTTGCACCACCAACGATTATTCCCATACCTAAGCCACCACTCGTACACTCGCCTACATCGTCTCCCCCGGGCCAGGATCCTCACCAGCAGTCGCATCAGACTACATCTTCTCAGAACTCTGTTTCAGCGGAACAGAGTAACAATGGGATTACAGGACAAGATTCAACAGGTACATCAAGAGGAACACAAGCTGATCAGCCACCGAGTTCTAGCCATCAAACCAATGAACCAGAAAACACCATTCCCGATCCGCAACCACCTGTTGTTAACCCGGAACCTGCTCAACCACCAGCCCCAAATGTCCATCCTATGAGAACTCGCTCCAAAAATAACATCATTAAACCCACCACAAAACTTACCCTTACCGCAACAACCACCAAACCATACATCTCTATACCCACCAATATCCACCAGGCCATGCGAGATGAGAATTGGCGACGCTCCATGAGTAAAGAATATGATGCTCAAATTGCAAACGGAACGTTTGAGTTGGTCCCCCGGGAACCACATCAAAATGTCATTGGCACTAAGTGGATTCATACTTTAAAATATCTGTCTAACGGTAAACTTGACAGGTACAAATCGCGTTGGGTTGCTCGTGGCGACACTCAAGAATATGGAATTGATTACGCAGAGACTTTTAGTCCTGTGGTGAAGTCCGTTACCATCCGCCTGGTCCTACATCTTGCTGTTACTCGCTCATGGCCTATCAAGCAACTTGATGTCAACAATGCGTTCCTTCAAGGGTCCATCCAAGAAGAAGTCTATGTGTCGCAACCACCCGGCTTTGTTGATCGTGACCGTCCCCATCACGTCTGCCGACTGAGGAAAGCTCTCTATGGTCTTAAACAGGCTCCGAGAGCGTGGTATCAAGAACTTAAAACGTTCTTATGCCAAATGGGGTGTCATAATTCTGCTGCAGACACTTCGGTTTTCATATACATTCACGGCTCTCAGGTCTTATACATCTTGGTATACGTCGATGATATCATTATCACCGGCAGCTCTTCCTCATTGGTCTCAGCGTGCATTCATGCTCTCTCTACTCGTTTCTCGCTAAAAGATCCGGCTGATTTACATTACTTCCTTGGGATAGAAGTCACACGTACCAGGACCGGTCTTCACATGATGCAGAAAAAGTATATTGTGGATCTTCTCACGAAACTACATATGCTTGATGCCAAGCCTGTCTCCACGCCACAAGCACCAACGCCGAAGCTCTCGCTACTCTCCGGCAATCCCCTAGCCGATCCAAAAGAATACAGAATGGTTATCGGAAGTCTTCAGTACTTGTCATACACGAGACCAGACATTGCTTACAGTGTAAATCGGTTATCTCAGTTCATGCATCGTCCAACCGATCTCCATTGGCAAGCAGCTAAACGCATCCTCCGTTACCTGTCTGGTACTCTCTCTCATGGCATATTCCTCCGCATATCCTCTCCTCTTACTCTACACGCTTTCTCCGATGCCGATTGGGCAGGTGATACATATGATTTTGTTTCCACGAACGCCTACATTGTCTACCTTGGTTCAAGCCCAATCGCATGGTCTTCAAAGAAGCAGAACAGCGTTGCCCGTTCTTCGACTGAGGCAGAGTATCGCTCTGTTGCTAATACTGCCGCCGAGCTTTCTTGGATCTCTTCTCTCTTGCAGGAACTCGGCGTCAAACAGTCCTCCACTCCTACGGTGTATTGCGACAATGTCGGAGCTACGTACCTTAGCGCCAATCCGGTATTCCACTCACGTATGAAACATCTAGCGCTGGATTTTCATTTTGTTCGCAACAATGTCCAATCCGGAGCTTTAAGAGTACAACATGTCTCCACAAGAGACCAACTAGCTGATGCGCTCACAAAACCATTGGCACGATCACGGTTTCATGAGCTTATGTCCAAGATTGGAGTGATCAATCTCCCTCCATCTTGAGGGGGTATGTAAGGGATATGTATATAAGGGTAGTTAAGACAATATGTAATACCTAGAATACTTCATGTAGACAGTATAAATACTGTATTGTACATTCTAATAAACTCAATTGAGCCCACACTTCTTTACCTTGTCCTGTATAAGTTTCCTTATCTTTCCATGATCCATCCACATAACAGCATTTGAAATTATTCGGCTCTTGATTCTCTTGGGATGGGGAGAGCGCCCTCTCCGACAAATCATCCTTGGACTGTGCCTCTGCCCATATTCGTCCTTCCACCTCCGCGTGGCGAAGGATCTCTGGAGGGCTCTGAATTTTATTATTAAACACTTTATCATTACGATTTTTCTAAATATACCATAGTATTCAAGGAAAATAACTCAGATCCATGGCTTTTGGTAGCCCCCAAAAGAGATAGTTCATATTTGCATAAATGGAAGGCTTAGGAAAAACTCATGGGTGTGATGGGATATGGGACATACCCCATGTTTGAAGAGCAATTGGGCACTCAAAGATGATATGATTTGTTGATTCCTCCTCTGCTCCACATAATTGACATTGAGAATCACACTTGATACCACGAATCCTAAAATTCTTGGCAACTGATAAAGTACCTGAAAGAACCTGCCAAACAAAATGTTGCAGTTTTGGAGAGCATGGTAGTTTCCATGCACGAGCCAGAACTGGCTTTATATCTGGTCCATAAAACACATCATGCATTCCCGAATTCAGAAATTTCTTTTCCATTGGTATCTTGATTTAATTGTATAGTGACCCTGATCTATAAAGTGCCACCCAAAAGAGTCTGACTTCCGTTGTTAACTATGATTTTTTATTAGTTTTTTAGTGATGCTGTTTTAAGAAGATACAAATCTGTCAATGCTGCTATAATAAATATTAGTATATACATTAAACAACTACAAAATTAATGAATCATACAATTTGATCTGTCAACGATGTTGTACTAAATTTCAATAACAAAATATGTGTCGATTAAATTATAACAATTTCATTCTGCAAACAAATGAAAGAAAGCATGTGACCATGACTTTGAAGGGGATGCATTCAATCTAAAGTTTTAAGCGATTTGAGGTTGTGAATGATTCAAAGAATTGAAGAGTTTTAATTGATTTTTGTCAAATCACTCTAAAATATCATCTAAAACCAAGGTTCAATAATTTTTTAAGCGCTAGTCGTACGGTGAGGTTGGGTCTAGCGCCTAACTAAAAAATAGGAAATTAAAAAGGGATTAATCGAGGACTAATTTTTGAATTATTTTGATATTTTATAATCTAATTTAATTTACAAATATAAAATAAATTTATAACTTTGATTTTTAGAGTTTTTAACTTATTTTAGTTCAAATGTAATTAAATTATACAATTTTAATGATTATATTATATTTTATTTAATTTTACTGATTAAAATTTAATTCAGTAAATTAAATAGTAAAATGTATGAAAATGCGGAATGAAGAGAAAATTAATTAGATGACCACCGCCTAGCGAATACGTGGAAGGGTAATCGGTCTAGGCGGGGCGTTTTAGAATTGGACCTAAAACCATGAGATTGGAGTTTTATTTTTTTTAAATAAGATACTTCACTCAAACTCTCTAAAATCATTTGAAAACTTTAGAACTTAAAATATTTTTAATAATGATAAATTTGAAAATACTTTATAAAATGTACTAAGTTCAATAACAATAGACTATAATTGAGTTTTCTAAATTCATATTTAAAAAACATTGGTTTGTATTTTAATACAGATCACTTAAAACTCTAAGTTGAATATATCCCATAGAAACAATAAAAGCCTATATATCATACAAATCATAACTATTTATCTATGCTATATATGAATTATCTGAGAAATTGGTAAACGAGTATTGGATTGGAGAAACCGGAGTTATTAAACGGCTAGGGTTTTGTGTTTTGCTCAATGGCTAGAGTTAATGGGTTATAAGTAGAAAAAGAAGAATAAATAGAATTGGTGTATTTTATTTATGATTTAAAATTTATTTGTATAAAAATACAATAACTTAGGAACAAAATATAATTTGAAAAATAAGTAAAGTTTGGTAGACACTAAATCTAATACTTTCTATATTAGACATCACATAATATTTATAAGAAAAAAATTGCTTTTATTAAAATTAAATACTTAATTGAAAAAGAAAACAAATTGCCAGACTTTTAACTTTATCATTAACTAGTAACCACTATGCTACATGACTTGGTCCAATATATCCAACATTAATTATATGTAAACCAAATTAGTAACATATAACTAATCACGTAAAACTTTACTAGCTTCTGTTGATTGAAATTTAAGATATTATTAATTTGGAGTGCCTAAACAAACCATTATCCGCAGCTTTTCATATAATAGTACGATTAAAAAATATGCAAAAATTACTTTTAATAACAAAACTTGAACTTAAATGACAGAAATATGTGAACACCAGCTTCTCTCTTGGTTATATTGGCGGAAAAAGGCAACTGATAGCACCGAAATTTCACCTAAATTTTGGTCATTTCGATTTATTTACCTCGACCATTTCATTTTCATTATTAAATTTCTTATATGCACATAAGGAGATGGCTCATATCAAAATTGTTAAAAAATATAGAAATAAGCCAAGTTACACGAGAGCAAGACTCTCCGTCATGTCTTCCGGATGCAGTTGAAGCAGCTGGAGAGACCTTTAAAAACGTATACTTTAATGGACCAGTCTTACCACAGTCACCATCACTAGGACATAAGCACCCCCAAAGCGAGATAGAGACTCCAGGACACAGGCGCACAAACAGTTTCCAGAGATTGAAAACTCAGATGCATAAGGCTTGGCGTGGGGTCAGCAACCTACGTGAGGATAATCGGCCCACTTTCGATCCTGAGGTCTTGCCAAATCAAACAAAGACAGTGGTACCAAATTAGGACCAAATTTTTGGTGGAGAGGAGTAAGTGGGCCCGTCATTGCGTCTCCTCTTCTGATTTTTCCCCCAACTTAAATCAGTTTTGGTGGAGAGGAGTAAGTGGGCCCGTGATTGCATCTCCTCTGCTGGCTAGGCCTGAGACTGAGACCACCTCCATTGGAGGTTTCCCATTGAGATTTTTAATTTATGTATTATATATATATATATATATATATATGCATAAATAATTATAGGGTCCACAATTATTGCATAATCCCATAAAGAAGAGTTCTTAAACATTCTTAAAACCCTCTTTTAAGAACACTTATTTATGGGGTTCCACAATAATTGTGGACTCTACAATTACTTATATATATATATATATATAACACATATATTAAGAACTCAAATGGGAAGAACCCTCAATGGAGGTGCTTTTATTATCCGGGATCCGGATCCGATCCGAGATCCGTTTTGGATCTGCTCCAAAATAGGATATCTGGAGTGCCTAGATCCGCGATAGTAAAATCTTGGATCCGTCCAAACCATATCCGGATATCCTAATTTCTTAGATCCGAATATATGGATCCGGATCTGTCTTTTTAATATATGTTAAACTTTTAATTTTATTAACAATTATATTTGACATATTAATATTTTTACATAAAATTTGTCTTATTATAGGGAAATTACCAAAAGTACCACTTTCCTTGTACCACTTTTCAAAAATACATTAATCACTTTTACCCTTGTTTTTTAAGAGGAAAAATACACTTATAACCCTTCGGTTAATTAATCTAAAACTTAGGGTTTAGAGTTAAGGGATGGTGTAGGGTGGGGGTAGGTTTTAAGAATTTAAAATTTAGAATTCTAATTAATTTTTTTTTTAAAATTACCCTAAAAAAGTGGTATTTTTGAAAATGTCTATTTAATGAAGGTAAAAATAAAAATTTATACCAAGAAAGTGGTATTTTGAAAATTTCCCCTTATTATATTATATTTAATTTTAACAATATTATTTTCACATATATATATATATATATATATTCATAAATTTTGTATAGATATTTAATTTATGTATTACTTAAAAATGTATTTTAAAATATATTTTATTTTTATATTTAATTATTTCTACGAATCTGAATCTAGATACTCGGGGTATCACAATGTCTAGACGGATATCCAAAATCCTGATACTCGGAAGGCACAAATCTGGATCAAGATACTAAAATCACGAATCCGATGAATCCAGATCTGTATCCAGATACTTTGAATTTCTCCGATATCCAAATCCGTCTCATCTCTATTGCTGCCAGAGTTCGAACTCAACATCTGCTTTTAGTGAGATAAACTAATTTGGCCATTGTATCACAAATGAAAAAATAACAAGTTTAGGTAAGTGAAAATTCCGCTCTATAAATTTATTTATCAATCAAATCTAATCTATGTAAAGAAAATGTTATTTTTATAGTTTCTATTTTAGTCAAAGAATTATCCCCAAAACACTCAAAAATATAATCACTATTACAACGTTAAAAGAAACTTTTAAATTTTGGAAAACATCAAATTTCAAGTAAGTGGTTTATTTGTGGGATCATATATATTAATTGAGAAGTTACTTAAATGATTTTTGCTCATGTGTCGCTCATAAGAGACATCTCCAATTAATTGTTATAATTTGATTGATTAATGATTTTTTAATTTTTATTTATTTACTTAGAGTTTTAAAGGAAACTAATCCTAGATTTACCTAATGTAAGGTATGTTTCCAAACAAACAATTAAACATCTTAAATATAGATAAAGTAACATAATTTATTTGTAGAAATAAATTATATTATATAAGTTGATAATATATATATATATATATATAAATACATATGATACTACATAAACAATTACAAAAACAATTTTAATATATTTATATTAGTAGTGAATAAAATAAATCATAGATTTCAGAAAACTAATTAATCTAAACTTAATAATATTAATTAAACTCAATCATTCAATATATATATATGCTCTAAAAATATGTCAAATGAATGCGAAACAATCAATATATAATTTTAAAAAATTCTCATCATTTTTCAATAACAATGTGATATGATAGATGATTTATCACTTTTAGAAATGATGAAACTACTTTTATATTTTAAAACATAAATATTATATGGTAAATCATTTAAAATTATATTAATCAAGAAAAAGTTTATTTAATTCATCTATAAATATAAAAAGATGAATTAAAATCATTATATGGTAATTCATTTAAAACTATTTTATGGTAAGTCGTTTAAACGTATATTAACCAGACACATGTTTTTCCTAAAGTTAATACTCTATTATTATAATTTATATAGCGTTGATTATAATATACTCCCTCTGTTACAAAAAGATCCATGTTTTAAAAAAATTCTTTGTCTCTGAAATTTATATTTTGTACATTTTCAATTCACTTTTTATTAAATAATAGTGGCAAAATGTAACCTTCAAGAAAATTAATTATGTTATTGTATTCCTATTGGTTAAAAGTTATGGAAAATAGTCAATCTCAAAAAGAAGACATTTATAATCAAAATTTCACACTTTCTTAATATGTGTGAAATTTCTAAAACATAAAACAATATGAAACAGATGGAGTAATTAGCATGCTTATTTTAATAAGAAAAAGAAATGAGACATAAATAAAAACACGAAGAAAAATAATAAAATATGATTGTTGTGCTCTTGGTTCTTTGATATTCTTATTATTAATTTATTTATTTTGTCGAGATATATGTATTTTTGTGTTATGACAGTGTGAACTAATTAGTTTTATGTGTTTTTAAAATGTTAAGAAAAATTGAGCAAGAAAAATTAATAAAAATTACAAGTTCTACAATTGTTAAATTCAAAGATGAAAATCTATTGTAAATTGAAAGTAAGAAAATGTTATTTAAAAATAGTGAGATGTATTTTTGCGGTATAATAAACTTTTAAAATGTACATTAATAAAAAAATAACAAATTTTATATGAATACATTTTTTTATTTTGATTTAACATTGAATCTCTCATTAATAATAAGAATATATGCCTAAAATAACGACATTGTGTTATTTAAAAATTTAAATATTATTTTCATTATATATATATAATTAGTTAATCAAACTTAATTAAAATAAGAATATTTTAAAGAAATTTAAAATAAATGAAAATACTTCTAAAACATATCTAAACTATATTTAATTTTAATAAAAACAATTTTCTCTGATGATTTAACGTTTGATAAAATAGTATGATGATTAGAGATACTTTAAGAAAGAATTTGTTTGCTTAAACCATTTGAGTTTTATGTTAAACAATAAGTAAACCAATGAGTGAGAAAGTGTGATTTGTGATTTGACAAATTATAAGAGAAATTGCTTAAACAACTATTTCCTTATACATGTTTTCATGTTTATCTTAACCAAATTTATCCTTAGTTTTAAGGAGATAAATTTTACTATATATTAATTGAGAAATTACTTAAGTTATTTTTGTTTATGTGTCGTTAATAGGTTAAGTTTAAAAATAATTATAATTTGATTGATTGTTAACTTTTATTAATTAACTTCTAAAAATAAAAGGGAAATTTAGAATTAATTAATAAAAATTACCAAATAACACAAATATTATTATAAATAATGATTTATGGTAAATAAATGTATAATTAGAGAAAAAATATATTCTTATCAGTTTCTTTATTTTTAGCAATTATATATATATATAATTAAATACTTTAACATTTTTATAGAAATAAACTTGATGGTCATGTATTATTATATAAAACATTAAATTTGTAGGTAAGGAATAATTAGAACTTTGTAAGGTTTTTAACGTTTACAAAAAATCTTCATGATAAAAACCACTGATTGTATTAATCCTATTGGAGCTATACAAAAAAACACTGTTTTTCTTTTTCTTTTGAAAGCTAGAGTATTTCAGATTTACATGTGTAAAAATAAAAAATAAAATAATTTTACAACCAATTATTTGAGTTAACTATAATATTGCTTTTCTATAAGAGAAAGATTTGTAATGAATAAGATTTATGTTGTTGAACTATTTTAAATCTCACTGATCTTCTAAAAATATATATTAAAATTTTTGATTATCTAACTATTTGAAATTAAAAATTAAAATATTAATATTTTTAATTATTATTCAAAAACTGTAACAGTGTAAACATAATACATATATTTCTTGATATAATATAACTACCCGCAAAATTGCGGGCAAACACTTAGTTTTCAATTATATTTACAAGGTCCCCCAATAAATGTATCCACCACTAATTCTTTTTACAGTGGAAATTTCATTGATCTTTGGAAGGATACTAATTTTACGAGAAGCTAGCAAGGACCAACAGATTCTTCCAGAACAAAAAGACAACGTAAGCAATCGATTCTTTGAAACCAAACAAAGAGCATAAACCAAAGATAGTAAAAGTTAGAGAGCCAATACAAGATTCAACCGATAAGAAATCCTAGCAAATGGACCGACGAGGGAGGATGATGGAGAGAGAGACACAAAAGGCCGAACTTTATCTGGGGAGAGACAAAGACCACACTGTAGAAATTCATACATGTTTATAATGATTTATAAATCTATCTATAAATTCAATTGCCTAGAATTTCATACTAATACTGAAAACATAATAATTTGCAGCAGAAAGAAAAACAAACCAAGTCAAAATTTCTAGCGCTCCTAACGTCGTGCTTCTACCGTATCCACACACACACAAACTAGATCGACACGGGATGCTAATGTCTTCGAAATCAAATCTCAAAATTTTTATCAACAAACAATTATTCTCTTAAGTCTTTAGAGTTTTATAAGCAGTAATGCCTTTTTGTGTATGTTTCAATAAAAAAATGAAAACAATCTTATATACCTTACGTACGTGATATAAATAATCTCATTAGAAAATGGATATCCCATTAGTATAAATACTTTAGCACACATACAATCAACATTGCATATAATATGTAAATTACATATATATATATATATATATATATATTATATATATATATATATATATATATATATCTTATATATATTATATATCACAATTAAAAATAAATAAATATATATATATATATAACACTAAAATATTCATGATTCAGTTTGATTAGGTGTGTGGCCCTATAGGACTGTATAATATAATAATGAATTCTTAATCTATAGATTATAAGCGGTTTTTAACAAAACATTATAACCATCTAATATTATAATATTGTCGAACCTTGACATTACAACTTCTATTGGAATAGTACAACAGATTTCAGGACATTATCGACAATCTCCCACTTATACTAGAATCATATATTTCATAATCCATTTGTTTCTATTTCTCAATCTCAACATAAGGCAAGAACTAGTGTCATCCTTATTAAGTTAGATCACGTTTATCGAACTCTGATTTATACTTATCAACCAAATAACTGAAATTCACCTCATTTGATCACGACCATGAATTTATAAGCATCAAATCTTTGAGGCCCAGAGATATTTGTATCACATTATACGGGAGGGAAACATCTCATCTTGTTTTATCTATGTTCCTTACAAACTTCATTGGACACCTAATCAATACCTTATAATCACCAGTTACGACACACGTTTGACAAGGCACACGTTTGACAAGGTCAAAGTTAACTAATCCACATGAAAAGAAGCATGACGAACTCAGGTCTAAGGAATATACTATATAGTCGTAATGAGAAACTCTTATAACACTCATACAACAATCTTGTAGACCGAGTTCTAATAGCAAGTCAGACCGATACTATGTTCCCTAAAACATATCTATGTGATTGACTTTATTACAATTAAATGACTACATGAAACTTAGTCATCAATCACCTCATAGACTAATCATTCGCGATTATGAATGTCCAAGTTAAAATATTGACTTTGGATTTCAATAACTTATGTCATCTTTCACTTATAGGGTTTCATGATCAAGTCACATACTTGAAGACCTATAAAATGATATAAATTATCCCGAGACTATTATTTTATCATCTTATAATCAAATAAATCTGAAATAATTATCATTAATGTAAAAACATAACCAAATGTATGTGAACATCATATCATAAAAGACAAAACTCCCCCTAAGATTAATATCACATCTTTAAATTTAATGCCTATAGCAATAGTATAATTTTCATGCTTAGCCCGAGAAGAGGCTTAATCAGTGGATCAGCAACATTTTGCATCCGTTGACACTCTGATAATCTTCACATATCCTCTATTGACGATATCCCGAATGAGATGATATCTCCTTTGAATAATTTTGGACTTTTGATGGGATCTAGGTTCCTTTGCATGTGTGATAGCTCCATTGTTTCCACAATAGATATCCATTGGATTAGAGATACTGGGAACCATACCCAATTCAGCGATGAACTTTTGAATCCAAACAACTTCCTTTACTGCTTCAGAAGCAGCGATGTATTTAACTTCAGTTGTAGAGTTTGCTAGCTTTGCTTGGAACTATTCTAGCTCACTGCTCCTCCATTAAGACAAGAGATGAAACCAGATTGTGATAAAAAATCATCATTGTCCATTTGAAAGTTGGCATCGGTGTAACTACTCACAACAAGCTCATCACTTACTCCATAGACCAAGAAATTATCCTAGTATTTCTCAAATACTTGATGATAGTCTTGACTGCTGTCTAGTGACTTTCACCTGGATCAGATTGGTATCGACTCGTCATGCTCAAAGCACATGCAACATCTGAATGGGTACAGAGCAAAGCGTACATGATAGATCGTATAGCTGAAGCATATGGGACTATACTTATATGCTCTCGCTCATCATGTGTCGAAGGACACTGAGTCTTGCTAAGAGTTATACCAAGAGACATTGGTAAGAACCCTTTCTTCGAAACATGCATCTTGAATCAACGCAAGACCTTATTGATATAAGTGTCTTGACATAAACCTATACTCTTATTTAATATATCTCTATAGATTCTTATTCTAAGACTATATGCAGCTTTTCTCATGTCTTTCGTTGAGTAACAACCTCAGGCCAAGTCTTTACATTAAGCATATGAATGTCTTTTCCAATGAGAAGTATGTCATCTACATATAAAACTAAGAAAACAATTTCGCTCCCACTAGTATTCTTGTAAACGTAAGGTTCTTTCTTCATTTATAATGAAACCCAACTCTTTAATTACCTCTTTAAAATGAAGATTCAGCCCCAACATGCTTGCTTCAAACCATAAAGGGAACATTGAAGCTTGCATACTTTCCCAGCACTTCAAAGAATGTGAGACCTACATGTTGTCTCAAGTACACATCCTCTACGAGATTTCCATTAGAAAGGGTGTTTTCATATCCATCTGCCAAATCTCATAGTCAAAATAAAGAGAAGTTGCTAGGAGAATCCAAATGGACTTAAGCATTGCGACTGGTGAATAGGTTTCATCATAGTCAATACCATGAATTTGTTTGTAACCTTTAGCCACCAATTTAACTTTGTATATCTGTATATTGCCATCCATGTCAGTTTTCTTCTTGAAAACCCATTTACACTCAATAGTTTGACATCATCATGTAAATCAATCAAGCCCACATTTTGTTTATTGACATGAAGTCTATTTTGTATTTACGGCTTCGAGACATTTATTGGAGCCAAGGGCCCATAGTAGCTTACTTAATGGATGTAGGTTCATCACTCTCTATGATTAATAGATCATGATGATCCGTCACCAAACCCCATATCTACCAGGTTCATGACGTGTCCTTACGGACCTACGTACCTCGGTTCCACATGTGTAATTTTCTACGATTCCTTTGTTATCTAATTGATAATCATCCTAAGAGATGAAACAATCTCATGTGTTTCCTTGAACTTCTTTGTGCTGTACTTTACTCCCACTTTTCTTCTTGAAAATAAATTATGTTTCTAGAAAACACCAATACGAGCAACAAACATTTTGTTCTCAGTGGGGTTGTAAGAGTAATAACCTTTGATTTTTTTTGATAGCTAATGAGGAACATTCATCAGATTGGGTCAGACTTATATAAACGTACATATCAGGAAACCAATTTTAGAAAGACAATTCAAACTTTTATAAGTCCACATCTCATATGGTGTCTTCTCACTAGTTTATGATGGACATCTGTTTAGTGCAAAACGCAAACATTCAAGAGTGTATCCAAAAGATAACGAAATGTCTCATGACTCATCATAGAACGAACCATATCTAATAAAGTTCGTTCCTCCTTTTGACACACCATTGAATTGTGCTTCTGGAGGACTGAGTTTAAAATAATCCACATTATCTAGATGATGATTAAACCCTTGACTCAATATTTAACCGGATGGAGATCGAAGAGAATTTATTTTCTTGTATTGATTTTGGTACTTCATTATGAATTCTTTGAACTTTAGAAAATTCAGACTTATGCTTCATTAGATACATAAACCATATTTATTGTATTTGCCAGAAATGTGATGAAGTACCGGTGGTTTTCCTTATAAATTCTAAATTTTCGCTCTTTAACACTGTCCATTGATACACTAATCGATCTTGCTTTGTCA
>CAJHQP010001801.1:0-102466 GCA_905132765.1 Moricandia arvensis
TTTTATCAAAAAAATATTTGTTGGAATTCTCTTACTCCATATTCGTTAAGTCACTCCATATTCGTTAAGTCTCTGCTCCAAAATGTTGTATATTATTTGATCTTTCTTTAACTCAATATCAGTAAGCAATTCTGATCGAAACAGAAACTGTGTATACACAATGTGGTAGCTACAAATTGAAAAATTGAGCTAATGCATTGGCACATTCTGACTCATGAAGGCATCACCAAATTCTCATCATGAACGTAACCTTGTATTCAGAAAGGCTCCATTCTGGTTCGGCTGAATCCATTGAAGCACATTACAGAGTCAGTCTTTACTTCTTTGTGATCCGCGCAAAGGCAGCTAACATCGATGATCGATTGTTGGCTATTTCCACAAGAGTTTCAAGAGCTGTCCCAAGGCAAAAGAGAAATGATATTTATTTCAGCTGAACCTGGACTTCTTTTATGTGAGTATATAGTTGTGGTGATGAATGTTACCTGTCTCAAATGATAGCTGAGCACCACGCAACTTAGGCGAGACTAGACCTCCAAATACCGACAGAGACTTGGCTCGTTCTTTCTTAATCTGTGAAATTAACACACACTTGAATTAGTAAAACCCCAACCCGTGTAGTACCTTTCTAAGATTAAATGATTGATCACCTCGTCATCAGCTGCTAACACAGTCTCACCCTTGGCTGATGGTTTCTCTTCTAATGAATTACATAAGCAAGAGATAAGACACAGACATACACAAAGGGCACGTATTAACCAACAGGTAATTCCTTTTTTTTTTACCAGAAACGCCTCGATGCCGTAGCTGTGGGCTACGAGGAGAGCCCATATCGGAATCTGCATCAGTAGAGAAGTCTTTGCCTTTCCCACTACCGCCCTTAGAAGCCCACTTGGACAAAGCAAACGAGGTACTGATCCCAAAGATTCTACTACAAGAGTTCCGCAGGCTTGTCAATATTAAGTATATGGCTTCCCCACACACATAAAAAAGCTAAGACTCCCATAAAACTCATAACAGATAAATGTAAAACATTGAACTATCAGAGAATACTTTTGTGAGTTTACTTTGAAACCAAACTTACCCTCTTGGTCTGTCACTTTCAACGTTGAAGCAGCAGGATGATCCTTGAGGTCTAAGAGAGTGCTGTTAATACGTAAAGTTCCCATAGAGTGTCGAGCACTAGCTAGATCAAACCATCCCTGCCAAAGAACACATTTTCAGAAACTTTCTACACTTAGTGACTTTATTAAGGAAGAGTCTCTCATCAGAATATTGAAGCAGATTCATAAAAAAAGTTATTTCTCATGGCTTCTTCCCAAGCTAGCAAATCAACCAAACGTGAAAGAGCATAAGAGTCTAACAACTGTAGCCAACTCAATACAAAAATCTAAACTTTAAAATGATATTACCAATTAGCCCACTAAACGCACCCTAATTGTACCATCTTGTTTAGATACTAATCGTCGAGAGTAGACAATCATCTAATTATAAAGTCACGATCTATGCCAAAGTTCAAGTCTTTAACGATCAGAAATACAAACGAACCCGTAAGATCCAAAAATAAAATTCCATTTACCTCTCTTAGCTTTGAATTGAGAGAATCCATAAGCGTTAAATACCCATCCAACGAATCAAGGAACTGTAACACCTGCTCCTCTCCTTGCTCACTTTTCGCTTCTGCTTCGTTATTCACATCCATGGATTCCTCTCCTTCTTCGTAAATCTCGATCTCTTCATCTCCCGCCATCGCGATTTAGCTTCCAACACACACGAATGATCCAAATCAAAGCTTACACCAGAACGTGGTACAAGCGATCCCAGAGAGAGACCACGAGGCGATTTTCGTAATTACACAAAGCCCATAAAAGCCCATTAGTTCATCATACAAAGCCCATTAATTTAGTTATTCGTCTGGTCCGGTTAGGAACCATTGACAAAGGTGGTCATGCACGACCCCGTCACGTTAGAGAACGGACGAACATTCGAGTTTGAAGCCATTTAGAAATGGTTCAAGGAGTGTCTGGACAGTGGTAAACCTCCGTCTTGTCCTTTAACTTCATAGGAGCTGAGTAGCGCTGATGTGAGTCTCAGCATAGCTCTGGGTAACACTATAGAAGAGTGGAGATCAAGGAATGAATCTAATGAATCTGTTTCAAGGAAACGCTCAGAGTGACATACGATATAATAGGCAAGGTGTGCGTTGCTCTCAGCTTATATACGTATGAACATTGGATATGACTTTGACAAAACCACTCTTGTTTCAGACAACAGAGTTGAGAATCTCCTGTACTTAATCAGCAACACTGGTCCAGCTATCCAGTGCAAGCTGTTGGAGGTTCTTGTCGGATTCACCACATGCCATAAAACAGTCATACATGTTGTCTCAGCGACTATAACCTCAGGTGCAATCATCAGTTAGGTTCAGTTTGTTGAGGTCAAAGAGAATGATGATTTGCGTTTGGCTTCCATAAAGCTTCTCCATAACCTTTCCCCATTCATGAGTAAGGAGACTAGCCGACGCCTTACGTGGCACTGCTGGACAACTCGGGAGCCTTGTTGAGTTGCCAGAGAGGGACTTGGCTCTTACTCGTGAAATGTTAAGCGTTGGTGCTTTTGAGAAAATCATCACCTAAGTGATTGGAATCCGCCAAGGGGAGCTCGAGGAGATGAGGTTTGTGAGAAACTTTCTAGAAGGGCTTGTGCGTATACTCTCTAGGATTACTTTTAAGGAACCACAATTACTTTTTAAGTCCAGCAAAACTGGAATCGAACCCATATAAAGTTATAGGTGGAAAGTAAAATAGACACAAGACCAGTTTAAGATCAGCTTACTGTGAAACATAACCAATAGGTAACATTATTAAACTAAACATGGCCTGGTTAGAAAGGATTAACAAAGATAACCTAATCTTAATAAACCAAAAACTGTTTATCATCTCCACTCTCCCTTTTCTCATCCTCTTTGATATTACTTTGTGAAGAAACCCCGTGAAGATTTAGAATAATCGTTTATAGTGTTCATCTGAGTGAAATTGATTTGAGATTTTTGGATACAAAGGTTGATCGGATTTTTAGTTGAATCTCAAGTTGGACCGGATTTTTAATTTGGTTATGATATAAGGGGTTGATTAAAGTAATAGATCTTAAAACTTTCAATATGTGAAATTATAAGAGGTTGAAAGTTATGATGTAATTGTTGTTATACGATATTTCTGGTGTGAAATAAATCATATTTTCCTATGTTTATTTCATAACAATGTTTTAATAAATCTTCATTAGTTTTAACTTTTAAGTGACCAGATGATTATAATCTTCAAAATGTTAGGATCAAAACTATGTATCAAACATTTGAATAAGTGAGATCAGTCGAATTATTATTTTATCAATTTTGTTTTTTTTAGAATATTGTTTTTTTGAAGAAAAAAAGTTAAATCCTCACGTTTGAGGAGAGTGAAATTGAAGATCTGAATATAAGATAAATGCAAACTGAATTCAATATAACCAGTTATGAGATTACAATTAAAAAGTACCGAAAGCAAAATGCAGAATTTGAAACATAAAATAAATAAATAAAAGAGCCACCCTCCCTCTTCATTTGTCTAAATCAACGGATTTAGATTCTGAAATGCCCATGAATCAGCTCCATAATGCCCTCTACAGAGACTTCACGTTGGGACCTAACCATAGGATCGGAACTGAACTTGGACCCTTTATTCTGATCATGTAGTCCGATTACAGAAGACCATGACGGCTTGAACAAATAAAGATCACGACATGCATCACACCACTCTGGAAGCAAGCCCATGACTTCCCACATGTTCTCCCTCAAGTCATAGCCATAAATTACATCATCTATTGTATTCTTCGCCCTCACCAATACATGCCTACCATCAAAAGCCTCCACGTACCAGCACGACAACACTCTCTCGTGCACCGGCTCGTTCTTGATCTGTCTCGTGAGGATCCATTTAGGATCAGTGAAGATGTTCTCGAGGGCATAAACATAAACCATTTCCTCAGTTGCTGAGATCAATGTCAGGCAGTCATCGCCAGCACCAAGCAAAAGTTTCGCTCCCACTTGATGATCGAGTTTGGTCGGAATCAGACATGCTTCCTCTGAATCGGTATTGAAATTTATGATGGTTTCGTCGCTTCTAAACCAGTAGAGACTTCCTTGGAAGTAAACCGGGTTCATATCCCTCATGAGATCGCTGGAGGGACAAGTAATCTTGGTTTTTGATATTTTCCATGAATTCCCTGCGTAAATATGAAATCCATACATGGTTTCACCTGGATTTGAAGCATCGGCCTCTGTTATGCAGACGACTTTAAACTTCTGAGTGGCTTTATCGATTTGATCAACCGCAAACCCGATGCTCTTCTTTGTTTCCAACATGTGGTAATCAAGGAACCGGTACTTCATTGTGAGGGGATTGGCGACGCAAAAACATCCATGAACGAAAATTAGGATAAGGCCAGAACAGTAACCGAGGATGAAGCATATGCTCTCTGAGGGACATTGGCTATAGAATGGCCTAACATGACCAACAGGGTGGAAACATGCTATGTTGGAGCCATGTACCCCGATGTGAAGCAAACTGGATTTTGTCTGAGACCAGTATAGAGATATGAAACTCGGATCTTTGGATATATATTCCAAATATTTATTTGTGCATCGCATCATCACCAAAGATTTGGGATCTAACCTTAAAAGAATCTCCTCTTGGAGATTCCGATGTAAGCTATTCATGATCGGAGAAAGATTTTATGCTCAGTTCTTTAGATGATTTTCTCTTGTTTTTGCTTCAACTATGTATTAAGTGTCTGTATATATATAATATTTAAAGAAAATCTATTCTAGAAATAAAATCATTAAGATACTCCTAAGTTAGTAGATTTCTTAATAATCCCAAATCATATAAATCAGATTTTTGACTGTTTACTGAGTATTAATTGATTTAAACGCCGTTTATTATAGACAGAACATAGTTAAAACTTCGTCGTATGAAACAATAAAAAAAGTTTTAAATTTCACTTCAAGAAATAGATCAAATTGAGTAATTGTATGTCAAAATTTTATTTTAAGAACATGATAATGATAGTTTCTATTTTTTCTATTTTTTTTTCTTTTGAGTTCACATGAACTTATTTTATATGGAGACACATACTAAGTAGCAAACATGAACCACATTGAAAAAAAATGATATCCGAAGATTTTGTATTTTATACGGTGTCGTTTTGAGTACCGTTACAATTAACGATCGTTAAATGATATTTAATAGTAATCAGAATAAAATCTAAGTTATGGTCAACATAAGATTGTATATATATATAATTACTATGTATTGGTAGAAATGCAATAATAGTTCAGTGTTGTAATTGACTGTCTTTCCAACACTATTTGACAAAATAATTAGTTGCATTTTCTTTAATTTTACGCGTGTTCGCATTGTTTGGTGCTAAATTAAATACATATTTGAATTAAAATACATTTGATTAAAATACATTCTTACAAAATAAAAATGACCTTTTTATCAAAGTTTGCTAAAAGTTAGAAAAATGTTCTTTTGTTTTTTGGTCATGGATAGTTTTTTCTTTTGCTCTTTTGTTTTGTTGTTTCCGAATATAATAACTTTTGAGCAAACTGCTTAATAAGTTCTAAATCCAAACTATGTTCAACATCATAATTCCATGAACCATTTGATTAAAAGAAAAACAGTTTTAAATTTCGTAAAATGTAGAAGAAAACCTAAAACACGTGTTAAATTCATTAATCAAATTAGAACCATGTCATCCTCAAATGCCCCGTCCTTCCAGTCCTATTGTACTTAAAACTATTTTATGCATATACTCCATTAAAAATTTGATGTTCTTAAAACCTTTAAATAAATTTTGTGGCAACCTTAGGCCTAGCACCACCCCTGACTTCCTCATGGACTCATACAACTTTATCTACTCAACTTTCCTTTGTTGGTTCGTTGGTCTAAAAGATTGAAAGACTTTCATTATCTTGAAGATTAGTTTTGTTGCTTCTTATGCATTAGTTTTCATTGTTTTCGTTTCTCTTTCAGTCTACTGCCTCTAAGTTATGTTTCCCATTTCTCCAGAACTGAATCCAATATTCCCTTTTCAAAACCAAAAAAAAAAACTAAATCCAATAATCGATCTTAGAGGAGATATATTTATAATCACAAGGCTTTAGGTTATCCTCTTTCTCATCTAGTCCTATAACACAAGAATACAATAAAATTCTTTGTTGCCACTTGGAAATGATCCCATGAATATGCACTTGTTAGCTTTCAAGTCCTATTGACAAACCAAATAGTCCTTCGTCTTCTACAACATTAAACACTTACCTTCATAAGCCATAACGTTCTAACAAATCAGTCTCTTTCGTCTACTTCACTAAAACCCATTTGGGATTGGTGAGTATTTTATCGACTGCACAAACATAAATTGTTAAGCTATATGATCTTCTAACCTAAAACCAATTAATGATAAGTGAAGTGACTCATTTATCTTATATATTGCTAATGATTCCTTTTAATTATTGATATGAGACCTTTATCCCTAATATGCCTCATCGAGATGATGGTTATTTGAACGTCATTCTCAAATTGTTTGGACAAGGATCGATTGAGCGACTTTGGGCTGGATCGATAATGAGTCGGATTGGATTGGGCTATGGTATCATGTTAAGTTAGATGGATTTTTAACCTAAAACCAATTAATAATAATTGGATTGATCTAAATCCCTAATATATTATTTTTTTGTTGCAAGCCCATCTATCTTAACATAAACTACGTCTAGGCCATATCATTGTTTGTTTGTTAGCAACAGCGGCCAAAAAGTCTTCACACTCAATTCTTGGGGGAATATGATTGGAATCAGCCATGCTTACTTTGTATCGTGATTGACAACTCTGATGTTTCCCCTGTTTCTCAAATCTCAACGAAGAGATCTATTGACATAAGTAGGTTGCATATATTAATATAAACTACTTGAGTGGCAAGTATGTATAGGTTTTGATATGCCTCTGGTTGCGTATAAGGTTGACTGATTAGAAGAATTAATTCAATTTTATTGATATTGATAAAGACATCCAAACGAGAAAACTTAAGACTTAACTAGAATAAGCCACATACTCTTATGTTCCTCGCATGAAATATATTTATTTGTCTACTTCACTCTTCTTCTTTTAATGATCCTCTCCACGTGTTAAATTAGATGGGCTTCCAACCTAAAACCAATTGGTGTTAAATGGATTGTTCTATCTATCTTATATATTGTTAAAGATCCCTTCCAACAATCAATGTGGGACCTTTGTCCCTTATACAACATTCACGAACTTGTAAGAAGAAGATGAAGAAGAAGGCGCCTCCATCTTCAGTTTCCTAGTTTTATCTTCAATCAACAATCTTTTTCCAAGTAGTGTTTCTTTTTGCTTCTGAACATATGGTGAGATTTTACAAATCACTCTCATGATCATGCTTAGACCAGAGATACGTTTATCATCATGAGCCATCTCCACGACCTCCACCTTCTCATCTACTTCTATAGCAGAGGACACAGCTGGTGTGAATCTCGACTATTATTGCAACGCTTTGGAACCGAATAGGACTTGAAATACGGGTCGTTGGATATGTGGGAGTTGATAGATTTATCAGCGCATTGCATTATGGCTAGAGATTTGGGATCCAACTTGAAGAGAATCTCATCCATGAGATGAAAAGGTAAACTATTCATGATCCAAGTATATAAGAAAGATGTTAGGGTCGTTTCTGCTTTATGTGTGTTTGATGTGATTATTTATCTAGTACGTAATGTTATGGTTCACAAACCAAAACTTCAGAAATCCGGTTATCTCAGAAATGTTATAGTTTGGTTTGCATCACGGTTTTAGTTGACTTCGAGACCGGGATGCGGCTATTATGAGCCATGAACATCACCATCAGTTTCAAATTCGAAATTGAGTCCCACTCATAAAGGTGAATAAGATATTTATATTTAAAGATTTGCTTCTGATGGTCACAAATCAAAGATCGTGTATAAACAACCACAACGGCCAAGAATCGAAAACAATGTCAACAGTAGATGATATAAACATAGACTAAAAATCACTCTTTATGCACTTAGTATGGTCTATTATCTGCTGATATTTGATAGCATATATCTATTTAATATATGGTCAATTTATTAACAGAAAATAGTTTTGACATTTATCATGAAATTCTCGAGGCCATTTTGAAAAGTAAGACACAAAGAATGTATTAGATTGGTCTTTCGACAACGTGGGAGATTGCCAGAATCATTGTCATAAACCGAAGATATTGCATATAGAAATCTCGTGCCCACAATTGATTGAATTTGTTCAATTTCAATGCTTTTTCTTTGAGGTTGCATTGTTTTAAAACTCGCAATTGATGAATTATATATTAGTAGTGGGAGATAATTACTGACTTACCAATGATTATTAATATATGGTCTGAAAAAGGGATTGTGTAAAGACATGTTTAGATGATCTTCCTATTAATTATCCAAAATATTACTGCGTTAAACAAAAATTAGAGCATGTGCGGAGAAAGAAGGGGACGGTGATAAAACAGGAAGTGGAGAGTGCACTGAGATTAGAAAGAGTCAACCAGAGAATTAATAACATTTTTCATTTTTTAATTAATTTACTATATTTAGAAACTCCTATAATCACACGTTTCCTCCTCACATACCTCACTGAGCATGCATTATAATGTGTTCGTATCCTTCTTGTTCTTAAAAATTCTTGGGAAGTTTATATAAAATCTGTTAATTAATCTGTATAGACTATAACCTTATAGTTAATCACTAGCAACACTCTTGTTATCTGATAATTATTTGTAAGCTCCATATGTATATTGCATTTTAAGGTATTTCCATTTTTTTCTCTTCTGCAACCAAGATTTTAGTAATCAAGTCTTAAAGTTCTACGCAATAACGAATAATTATATGCATAAGATTTAAACTAAAACCTAACGAAAAATTGACAAGTGTCTATCCATTTTCTTCACCAAATCGTTTGAGTGTTCACCTGCTATTATAAAGGTAGTTATGCATCATCATCGTTGAAGACAAAGTTTTTAAAGGCCATTGACAAGTAACACGAGAATGACCATATATTCGGCCGATTATGGCATTCTCCACATGTCACATGTGTATTAAACTACACGCAAACTTGAATACTGTGTCATGCATTACATAATGTTTAGAAAATTCCACTATTTTCTTTCTATTTTCATACGTATCACAATATTTCAAGAAATTAAGATGGTATCACCTTCTTATGTACGTCCCTTTTTAAAACTATTTCATATCACTTCTATGTGTATATTCTCTTATCACTAGTGTCACAAAAAAAGTCTCTTATCACTAATTCGTATTGTGAAAATATCGTTTTGTGTCACGTACGGTTTGCACATTCTTTAACTTTCTTAAGTAGGGTTGACATGTGTCTAGTTAGTGTGTAGGTGGCATCATTCTGATGGCAGAATGTGTTTGGCACCCTACAAAATAATGTTACCTCGAACACTCTCCACACTTTATATCTCCTTTGGGTGATCAGGTATGAAAGGTAAGATAGTAGATACGTTCACAAATCTCGTAGAATACTTATATTAAACTAAAGTAGTTTAACTACCTTGAAAGTTGTCTTTATTAAAGAGCTTAAGATATTTTCATTAACAAAATATCTATACTTTTGTATATTAATCATCTAGCATTAACGGTTAAGAATCATACTATGTCTCCACGTATAAAGGGCAGTCGTCATTAAGTTCTCTACTACCAGAATCATAATTGGGCAGATACTTAAACTATCGAGTAATTAGTTTAGCCTAACTAAAGTCTTTATTAAGAAAATGATTAACTTATAGACCAGTACACATTAAAAAAGTTTCTTGAGTGCAAATTGTACGATCTTATAATGGACGGTTCGAGTTGATTCGGCATCTAATAACATATTGCAGTGCCCTTTCTTTACCAATGGCATCTTTGGTTTGATCTTCACATAGACTCAACCTTCTTTTTGGACATCAGACTCTATTATTGAACTTTTTGTTTTGTTTCTGTCATAGTACTTTCATTTTACAACCATCCATGGATTTTTATCGGTCAAGAGAACAATCACCTTTGCAGTTTGAATGGATCATGAGAAGAAAATAAAAATATACCCAAGGTCTTAACAAATATAAAAATGAGGTGTTTCCATATTATGACGATATTAGCACAATAACTCTCTAAGCTTAATTAATTTAATTAAAACAACGAAAAACTTTAGTTACGTTTAATTTAATCAAATAACAATTACTTTTGTCACGTTTCTATGTGAGTGTGTTTACGAGTAAAAGGAAGGCAATTATAGAAAAATTGACTTAAAGAATCTTCGGACGTTATTGTTCCAATGGTCCATGAACCGAGCTTGTTTTTTTTGGTGTAATGAACCGAACTTGTTACAACAAACATGGTCACATATTCACACCAAACGCATACGTTATCTAGTACAAAGAATACCGTATTACATTTTTCTGAGACCTTCGTAAACATGTATTTAAAGCTATAATACTTATGTCAAATATTTCATTTTCTGTTCTACAAAAGATTATGAACACTGACGACCAAATTCACCATACTCAAATTAATGGATTTGAGTTAAATAAATTTATACAGTGAATAGTCTTTAAATATAGTAACCTGAGAATAAATGATTAACTTAACAGTACGTATAAGTAGATTATGAAAAAATAAATAAATACTAACATTTTCATTAGACTTGGACAGAAACTAACAAGTGTAAACTATCAAAGAATAATTATTATTTTAAATAAAAAAGGCTGTTATTGTAGTGTAAATGACTGAACTAACCTTAACCGATGGCTCTATAAAGCTCTGGGCCTCTATGCCTCTCCAAAAGCCTCTCAGACACCAATCAAATCCTTCTTTTCAAAAATTCTCAAACAACAGAACCAAAAAAAAAATGGCGCGACTTCTCTTCCGTCTTCTCGGAGAATCCAACACTCCGTCGCCCGTGGCGGATACCTCCACCGCCGCTTTGAACCCCGATCTAGTCATCATCCTCGCTGCTCTCCTCTGCGCCTTGATTTGCGTTCTCGGTTTAATCGCTGTTTCTCAATGCGTCTGGCTCCGTCGTCTCGCCGCCGGTAACCGAATCTCCTCCAGATCTCAACGCGGTTCCGGTCAATCTCCTCCACCGCAGGTAGCGGCGGCGAACAAAGGACTGAAGAAGAAAGTGCTCGAGTCTCTCCCTAAGCTGACTTTCTCGCCGGAATCACCTTCGTCGGAGAAATTCGCCGAGTGCGCGATTTGTCTTACGGAGTTCACCGCCGGCGACGAGCTCCGGGTTTTGCCGCAGTGTGGGCACGGATTCCACTTGTCTTGCATTGACACTTGGCTCGGGTCTCATTCGTCGTGTCCTTCTTGCCGTCAGATCTTGGTGGTTGCCAGGTGTCATAAGTGTGGCGGGTTGCCCGGTAGCTCTAGTTCAGGACCCGAAACCGAACCCGAACTCGTGATCCGAATCAAGGAAGGAGAAGATGATCCTAACTCCTCCTTGCCCTAAGTTCTTTTTAGTTTCTTCGTGTGTTAGATAAATCAGATCATTTTTAGTGGATACTGCTTGGTCCCTTAATGTATATGTTTATTGTAATTTGTAAATGTTGTATGAAATAAAAATTATACGATTTGAATCTAGCATTTTTATTTAATAAGAGTTGATTGGTTGGATACAACAAATACAAGTGATTAAACATTTGATAACAGTCACACAATATGTTTCTACTTTTTTGAATCTCATCTTTTAAATGTGAATATACCCTAATAAATGGGAAAGAAAATTTGGCCAGTGTAATACAAATGGTATATATGTAATGTATTGGCTTAGTTATACCTTTCCAAATTATTAAATCAAATAACCATCGTATTTCTACAACTTTTAAAAGATTTTTGGGGTTATGTCATTCACTAAATCAGATGAATCTTATAGTGTATATTACTGTACTGAATTTTGAACAAGAAAACGTTTTTTTTGGTCAACAACAAAAAAAAAACGTTAAAATCTAAATCCAAAAAAATCCTTCATACTTGACGTCTCCTTTTTTCTACAACTAATAATCATATTTTAGAGTTAGTCAAAATGACAAGTGAAATATCATACAATTGAATATACTGAACTATAAGGATTGTATAACTGAAATAGTCAAGATGACTCCAAGATATCATTTTTCTTCTTCTAGCTTTTTGAGTTTTGACCTAACAAATAGACTGCAATATCCCACGTATATATTTAGAGCTTAAGTATATATATGCTTAGAAAAGTAATTGTAGATTTATAAATTGATGGTTTAGTTACATTATTATTTTAACATTGATTCAGTTATTTATTGAATATTATTCGTTTCTCATGTGAGCCATTGAATTAAATATGGCAAATGGTCCACCATGTAATCCCATCACAAGCATTTCCACTATGGAAAAGTATGTCTTTGTGCTTAGTGCTGCTAACCATACTATATACATATTTATATTGTAACTTAATCAATTTTTATTTCAACAAAAATTACGACCATTAATCAGAAGTGCAACAAGAACTTACGACCATTAACCTAAAGTTCAATTTATAGTGGAAAGTGAAAAAAAATTTTTTTTATTGAATATTCATTTTTTGAAAATAATTTTATTGAATATTCATGCATGCGAATAATTAATTAATTATTAAAATCATAAAAAGAAATCCCAATAAAATAAACAGATTGTTGTTAAGGCCATTTGTTGCAGGGGATTAGAAACTACAATCTTCTTACTGTTTTATTTCTAGCAATACAAAGTATAACTAATATGTTAGAAATGACATGAAAGTGTAATCTCATCGTTTTGAACTTTTCAGCTGTACCAATGCCATAAAGAGTCGCAGCAAAAAGCAATGAGAAGTAGAAACTGTAAAGTGAAGAGGAGATGCTTTGTGTTACTATAAATTCGCATACTAAAATGATGAGAGGAAAAAGTTAACAAAAGAGGCTGGAGATTCCCACATTTATGTTCTGCACTAGTTTGTGTGCATTACCGAATATTGTGTCTGTTCACTACGTGAATGATTAATACAACTTTAAAAAAAATGGGTGTTGCGAAATAAAAGTGTGCCAAAATAGAACCGTACTTCATTTCATGTCTACCTAATATTCTTATACCATTGATTGCTTAATGAATTTAGGCGTCTTAATTTGCTATAGAAAATAAAATGTTGTGAATGGTATAAACTAAATCTCAATGTGATTCTAAATTCCATATTCAGATTGTTAATTGTTTACATAAAACGTTGTTAATTGATTCAAACAACATATTAGACTTTATCTATTAAAATTAGTATGTTTCCTTCCATTCTGAAAAATAAAGACTAATTCTTTTTTACAATTATTCTTTGGCATGTAAATGCAGTTTGCAGACAGTGTGTATTATCTGTTTACACCTATGATTTATAACAAGCTTAAAATATGTGTATGCGTGTACAAACATTAATATAAAATCCAAAAAGCAAAAGACAAAGAATCCATCAGACTCTGTAGTTTATACGTAGTGTCGACCTTTTTCTAGTACACAACTAGAAGATTCATTTACAGTGGGTGGTTCGACAATTTCGCCTTAGAACTTGATGTGTCAGAGCATTTTGACTGAGGAATATATTTGGGTCTTATAGTGGATTCTCTTAGCGGCCCAACCTTGTGACTCACCAAGTGATCACTTCCTTTGTTTAATTTAATTCCACTAACGGCGATGGAGATGCGCGCCGTTTCCGTACAGAAGAAGATTAAATTATATTAATAATAAAAAAAATGGGGATTTCCGAATAATTTCGGGAGTTTGAACCCGACGTGAATCGAACACGCAACCTTCTGATCTGGAGTCAGACGCGCTACCATTGCGCCACGGATCCCCATGCTAATTTACTACAATTATATGTAAATAATTAATAATAAACAAGTCGAATAAGAACGCGAGTGCTGTTGGTTCTTCCCCAGGCTCAGGCATGAAATGGCATCCATTGATACTCTCCAATTCCACTCTCTCTGCAATCTCCAGGTAAACTCGATCCATCATCACTTACCGATACTGCCCTCTCTTCTTCCATTAATTGAATTCATAAAGTTCACGTTTTTATGTTGTTCTCTTTGATACCCTAGTCGTCGATTGGAAGACCCAAGCTCCAGATTCCTTCAAGCTTGGTTCTTTTCAGACGGAGACACAAAAACCTGAACTGGGTTCAATCCGAAACAAACCCAAGGTTTGTCTGCAAATCAATTGCTGATGATTCCTCGTCTCCAGATGAAGAAACTCAGAACACTCGGAAGGATGAAGAAGAAGAAGTTGATGTTACGACGACTCAGAGTAGCACCGCTCGTGATCCCGAGAAGCCTATTTCGAGACTCCGGAGTATGATTACCACCATTGCTCATGATTCCCAGAACTCAGTTTCGAGAATCCGGAGTACGATCACCACGCTTCCTCCTGTCGTCTTCGTGGTATGATTCTCTCTTGATTACTGCCTAAAGTTTGAACCTTTCTCGACTTTTCTGGATAGTTGAATCACTCAGTACTACAAGATACTCTTTATTTTTTTTTGGTTGTATCTTTACAATCTTCTCTCTTTAGATGAAGAAGTACACAGGGAACAGCATTTGGATTGGGATCAGCATCGTAGCTACAATTTTGGTCGCTTCCATACGTGCATATGCAATAAGAAAGTCGAGTGATAACCGTCCTCCTGGCTCTGTTGCTGATCTTGTGAGACGTGGCCAGCTTAGATCTGGTGATAGAAGAGGCATGTATGTAACTCATACACTCCAAAGTAGTTGCTTTTGGTCTTAGCTTCTCATGGTTTTTTTTCATTTTCTTTATCAGTTCAAATTCTGTTAGCTACGAAGACCCATTCAACAACCCTTTTGTTAAAGTTGGTAAAGGAAACTCTACGGTAGAGATGTGCGGGAAAGTTTATAAGTTAGCTCCAGTCACACTTACAGAGAAAGAACAAAATGTTCATCAAAAAAGAAGGTCAAGAGCTTACCAATGGAAAAGACCAACGGTTTTCCTCAAAGAAGGAGACTCAATACCGCCTGATGTTGATCCTGATACAGTTAGATGGATCCCTGCCAATCATCCTTTTGCAACTACAGTTAGCGATATCGATCAGGACCTTGCTCAGAACAATGTGTACCAAAAGCAAGGTGTTCCTTTCCGGATTCGAGCTGAGCATGAAGCTATGCAGAAAAAGCTTGAAGCTTTACAAAATGTAAGCTAACTGTTTGTATTTCGCAGGTTATTCAACAAGTTTCTAGAAATAATGAGTGTTGGATTGTGTTTTCTTATAGGAGGAGAAGTTGAATAATCTGGGAATTGATAGTCAAAATGCCAGAGATTTTCAGAGGCCATACAAGTTCTCAGGCAAGCTTGAAAGCGATAATATCCAGAAGAGTTCTCAGGAGAATCATAGTGGCAATTCATCCTCTGAAGAGACGCACTAAGCTTTGTAAATATAGCTTTGAAGATCACACTTGCGTCCCAAGGAACTCGATATATCATTTGTAGTGAACCTTCAAAAACCCTAAATTTATGTTTTCATTTGCTTTCAAGAGTTTGAATCTCACATCTCCGAGATTATCATGTTTGAGTGTCAAAGAAAGAGAGAAAACTGAGTAATTATTAGATTAATTTTGATAACAAAACAGAGGAAAGAGAGACAAAAACGAAATGAAGGTATCTCAGAACCAAAAGATAAGACTTGAAGAAATCTTTTTAAGTACAGAGAGCAAATGAAGAAGGAATCAAATGTTACAAACTACATATCCTTTGCAGGAGCAGAAGCTTGAGCTTGAGCTCCAAAGGCAAAGTAGTCTGTGATAACCTCCAAGGGCATACCTTTAGTCTCCGGGACCTTCATGTAAACAAAGATCCACGAGATAACGCAAACCGCACCGTAAATGATGAACACACCAACGAGTCCTATCGAGCTTAGGAGAACAGGAAGCGAGTAAGTGACGATAATGTCTCCAATCCAGAACACCATAGCGCAGATAGCAATGCAGAGACCACGGACTCTTGTTGGGAAGATTTCAGAACAGAGGATGTTTGGAATGGGACCGTAACCCATCACGAAGAAGCAGAAGTACAGTATCACACAGGCCGTGGAGAGCGCTGCGTTCACAACTTTGCTGATGTGGACAAGCTCGCTGATGACGAGGACGATAAGTGAGAGGATCAGAACAGGGATGGTCCAGAGAAGTAATGCCCTGTAAAGAAAAACAGAGGATAGTTTGAAAACAGAGGATGAATTTAGAAAACAGATGATAGTTTTAGAGAACAGAGGATCTTGAGACAAAAGGTTATGGCTTTTGAGTAGTTACCTTCTTCCGGAGACATCCATGAGTCTCATGGCAACGACAATAGATGGAAGCATGAGTAAAGTAGTTAACCCGCTGATGAGGAATGAGGCAGAGGTTGAACTTAGTCCGAAGCTTGAGAGAAGAATGTCTACACCAGCACGTTCAAGAATCTGAGGAGTGTAGTAGAGAACTCCATTGATACCTGAAAACTGTTGCAGTATCTGAATACCTACACCAACAACCAACGCTCGCTTAACACCAGGTTCAAGAAGAGCAGACCAGAGTGGTCCTGTAGGAGCGGTTTTCTCAGGAGGAACCATGGAAGATCCATGGACTGATTTAGGACCAAGAACTGATCTGCTTACAAGAGCTGAAGCGTGAATGTAGCTGCCTCCATCATGACCACCAGGAAGAGAAATGATTGAGCCACGGCGAGACTCTGCATTGTCTTCTTTAAGGTAATACCTTTTGTATTCACCATTGTCATATCTATATCCCATATGCCAACCACCACCTATTCCCATGTTGCTTTCGCCGTTAAGCGTGCTGTGGCGTCTCATGCTGAGCGTGCTTCCCCCTGTAGGGTGTGGGATCATGTCCTTGTCCATGCTGGTTGTCTGGCGAGACATCAACGGGCTACGCAGATCGTTGTCCGAGTCATCATCAGCTGCATTATCATCAGTTGCATAGTCATCATGATCTTTGTTGAATTGGCTCTCAACGTCTTTCTCCCAGTGAGCTGGTTTGCCGTGAGGCATGTCTGCGTTAGTGCTGAACATGCTTCCGAAATGAGGGAAGATCCCACTCCTTGTGTTTCCACCTGCTTCAGGCATCTTCTCGTGGAGACTGCCGAACAGATCCACGAGGGGATCTTTGAGGATCATGCTTTGGTTTGCTAAGCTTCCGTGGCGAGAGCGTAGGAACAGTGAGCTTTGTTGTTCGGGGACAGGTCGAGCAATGTAAGATTGGTTCTCGTGTGTTCCAAGAAGCCTCATTTGTCCGTCCTCATTAACGGTTTCAAGTGCTTCATGATCATCCAAAGTTACTAAGAGATCCTCTAATTTTTTCTCTCCTCCTATGTCTAGTCCTTCAACAAGCAAAGCCATCTCATCTGCAAGAACATGAAATAAAAACCGCTAATTGCAGCAAACAAGTGATTAGACCGAACAATATAGAGAGAAGAAACCTTACCGGTAACATCTTCTCTGCCACATAACTGTTGAAGCACTTTCTTAGCCTCATCCATTCTTCCTTTACTAACCAGCCAACGAGGAGACTCAGGCAAGTAAAACACTGTGAAAAACAAATACACCAGAGAAGGTATCGAGAGGACACCAAGCATCCCTCTCCAGCTAGGAGCATCACTCAGGGACATAACGAAAACCATACAGTAAGACAAGAACATTCCACCAGAGCCAAGAAACTGAGGAAGAGTGTTGAGCTGTCCTCTGATCTCCGGAGGAGCGGTCTCAGAGATGTAAACAGGGACAAGGGTAACCGCAAGACCGGCACCAAACCCATCAAGAAGCCTAGCTAAGCACAGGACATACACATTGGGAGACCACAACATTATCAAACCGCTGAGGAAATACATAACAGATGATAAAATCAGCATGGGGCGTCTCCCTAGCGAATCAGAGACGGGTCCAGAGCAAGTGGTGATGACCGTGGCACCTATCAGTGACATTGCTACCACAAGACCTTGAACAGATGTTGCAAGATTCATATCTTTGTTGATATAGACCATAGCTCCTGCAACCAAATCTCAAATGAGAACTGATTTGATCCAACCAAACTCAAATCCAGACAACAGTTAATAAAGAACAACAAACCAGCAATGGTGGCATTGTCCCATCCTTGCAAGAAATTGCCGATAGTGGCGGCGAGAGCAACAAGCGCCGCTCCCTTCATTGTTCTACCAACCTTGAAACACTAATCAACATTCAAAGTTTCAAACTTTTTAGTCACAATCCAGATCTATATCACAAAATGATAAAACCCACAAGATTTCTTCGACTAAACTACAAGACCCTTAACATAAAAACATCAATGGAGGTGAAAGGGATTGATTTTTAGCTTTAGAAAGTAAAGGAAGCTTATGTGAAAGCAAAGAGATAAGAACCCAAAAGTAAAAAGGTGTCACCTTTTCTTTCTCCGACAGTAACGAGGAACTGAGCTCTTTTTTTCTTTGCTTTGCCTTTTCGTCTCAGATTTATAAAGTAAGAAGCGTTGAAGTAGGGGTGAATGATTTGGACTCCTTTTGATATTTGCCAAGTTTAGAGATTTAATTTTTAATGTACAAACAGAGGCTCCGGTGAAGTAATGAATGGTTTATTACTACAAAATGAAGTAAAATTAATGGCTACCAAACAAAAGTTTTGTTACTCTTTTTCTTTATTGTTCCCAAGAGAATATTCTCACCGCCGGGATCTAAACTCTGATGTTCTTGGGAAAGTGAAAGCAAAGGCAATAATTGAATTTACATCACTAGTTCTTCGGGTGGCTAAAAAATATGTGGGGCAAGAGCTATCTAAGAGGATTCGGTCATGTTTTCGATTATAGTGTAGCATATAAAAAATGTGATTGAAAGTGATGTACAGTTCAACGGTAATATATACAGAAAACATAAAATATATAGATTTACAAATTTGATTTTCTTTTTGTTAGGTTGTAAATGGTAATAATAAAATTGGAATTAGTGGAATGAATGTGGATAGAGTAAGATGAATAAAATTGTTAAAAATGAGAATATATTCATTTAATTGATTTCTTATCAAAATTATAAAGGAACATATATAAATGTCTTCGTTTGTATTGTTTTTGGAATAACTGTGGAGTTTATAGAGTGAGTATTCCATTCTATAATTATAGAATTAATATTATAGATCATTTTATATCATTTATTCTAAAAACTAACAATTCAGTTGCAATAAAAGTAACTTTGATATAAAGTAGATATTTAATTGATAAATGTAGTTACAGTAAATTTGTGACAAAACGTATTAATAATTTTAGTATAATAATGTTAAAATTATTTTTCTAAAATTTATAAAATAATACATTACATTATTTAATATTTATGATTAATAAAATCTAATATCATTTTTAAGTAAAAACTATGTTTGTGGAATCTAGATTTATCAATTACTATGGTCTTATATACTCTTTAGAAAGTTCTATATTTTCAAGAAATATTACTTCATAAATAACCTTGTCCAAAACTTTATAACCCAAAACTTGATAAATTTAGTACTCGTTGCTAAATATTTGCTGAACTCATATTCATTACAAGGCTAATTACTAATACTTTTTATAAAACCATATATTTTATTTTAAGACTATTTTGTTCAAATTATTGATTTAACTATTTTGTTCAAATTATCGATTTACAATGATAAATATTATATATTATACTGCAGTCTATTTTTTACTAGAAAGTACAAAGTATGATGGATTTTCTCTTATAACAATATTTAATTAATAATTTTGAACTCTAGTAATTATCTGCCAACATTAGTAGTATTGGTTTATATTAAGATTGAAAGTTCAAATCCATATAATGTATATATTTTCAAAGAAAACTTTTTCTCTTATAGGTTTCCAGCGTTGAATTCCCATATAAGTAAATATCTATATACGTTTTTTTCAAAAACAAACAATATCTATATATAGCACCGTTTTTTTTTGGTAAAAATATAGCACCGTTTTTAGACTGATCATCACTAATTGGAATCTTTTTCCATATCACGAATTGGAATCTTAAGAAGTTGACACAATTACCTCTATATATAGTTTAAGTGTTATTTTTATTTATGATATCCCAATAGCAGAAGAGACCAAAAATAAACAGCAATGAAGGTGAATTTTTTTTCCTAATAAATTACGACCAGATCAATGTGGAACATGCAAATACAGAGGATCCACGTTATAAAACAACATTTCATTTGTTGTCTAACTTAATAATAATACAAAGTAAACAAAAACATTTTCAACTTTTCTGTTACATCGAATGTAATATTTTTTTCAGATGTCACATTCTGAGTCGTACATTGGTGGGGACTGGGGAGCTAACAATTCATACAAATAATGATTCAATTTCCAGGAATTCACAAGTGGTCATATATATATATATATATATATATATATATATATATATATATATATATATATATATATATTTTTTTTTTTGAATTATCAGGAGATTTGGGCCAAAGTCCTAATTTCCCAGACTCAAAACCACAGTATATAATATTGGTTTCGTCCCAGCTCTCACTCGAATTGGGAATCTCTAACACAATGACCAAGATCCTTTCAAATTGTATATTAGCTCATGCTTTTGACATAAAGAATATATACACGCACAATGGTTGGGTGTACTGCAAAATTATGGTAAAAAAAGAAGATATTTTGGAGGAAAATTGATATAAAATAACGTTAAAATTACTGTTAGAAAAGAAAAATGTTATAAACCAAGAGACAGATGGGTAACTGCAATGGCAGATGAACATGGCGTTAGTGAGAGGGCACGTGATATTTTACTATTAGTGCTTTGTCACTTCCTCACGTATCTTTTGTGCCCTACTAGTTACTTCTCTATTACTCCACTATATTACAAACAAATATGAAAAGTTTAGTCGGCAGCATGATACAGCACACCCCTAAATTTTCAATAACTATAACATTTATTTATGTTTTTTCTAATTTTGCGACAAATTGGTGATTTCATTTTTCTTTGCGCAATATAAACTGAGAAATATTATCAAACGTTTTTTTTTTTTAAATCATAGATAGATCTATATAGAAGACCTTCCTAAAGAAACATAGACAACGGTCTTATTCTTGGTAGAGTTCGTGCTCCCAAATCATTCGAGCATCTCCGACCACGTGTCTCCACCTCAAACGGATCTTAAGACATGTTTTTTGTTTTTGATATTCATTTTTATAATATTTGTTTTTTTTTGTCCCTACAAAGTAGAAACGAACTACCAACTATTTAATTTTTACTTTTATACCAACTATTTATTTCGTTTATACAAGTAGCTGATGTCCTGTAAAGATAGATCCAGTGAGCTTTCAGTTTGAACTTTCACATGATTCATGTTTTAAATGATCTACTTTGTGATATACATAGTGTGTTACTTCATAGTGCCTTGGTGGTCATCAAAATAAAATAAGGGTTAAGTACGAAGATCTGATCCTCCTGACACTGTTATCAGATATCTTGGTGGATTGACAGGTCAAACTTTGTTCTTTACAGGACAATAATATTACAAAAGACAAAAGAAACACTTCACTGTAATCTCATGTTTTATGAATTATAGATAGCCTGATTAATATAATCCTTGGGGACCAAATATCACTCCAAAGGCCTATTATCTCCAAACACGTGGGCCTCTGATGGACTTGGTTAGGAGCATGACCATATATCATTCCAGAGGCCTAAACTTCTAGCCCACGTAGAGAGTTCTGGTGCTGCACAGAACTTACTAAACAAACATATACATATTACTTGGATTCAAAGTAACCTCCGGGAAGACAACAGTAAGCTTAAAGACACAGACTTTATACAAGATTCAGATTCAGACAACTTTACTCTAAAGCAAAAATATAATTTTATATCCAAAAACTTCAGCCTATATAAACTAACCCTTCTCTTCCAGTTACTCCATCAACTAACAAAATACAAACTTCTAATAACCCTAATGGCTCTCTCTTCTCCTACAAGAATCCTCTGTTTTGCATTTGCCTTATCGGCTGCATCTCTGTCCCTCTCTTTCGTTGCTTCCCATGACTTCTCCATCGTTGGATACTCCCCCGAGGATTTGGAATCTCATGATAAACTCATCGAACTCTTTGAAAACTGGATCTCCAACTTCGAGAAAGCTTACGAGACCGTTGAAGAGAAGTTTCGTAGGTTCGAAGTTTTCAAAGACAACCTAAAACACATCGATGAAACCAATAAGAAAGTGAAAAGCTACTGGCTTGGTCTCAACGAGTTTGCAGATTTGAGCCACGAAGAGTTCAAGAACAAGTACTTGGGGCTCAAGACTGATATAGCCAGACGTGAAGATGAAAGATCTTACCAAGAGTTCGCTTATGAGGACGTGGACGTCGAGGCTTTGCCTAAATCTGTTGACTGGAGAAAGAAAGGAGCTGTGAGCTATGTCAAGAACCAGGGCTCTTGTGGTAATCTCAAATCCTGGACTATGATGTGTTATAAAGTTTTAAAATTTTCATTTAGATTTTTAAGTTTTTTGGATTGTTATGCAGGAAGTTGTTGGGCGTTTTCGACAGTGGCTGCAGTGGAAGGTATAAACAAGATTGTGACAGGAAACTTGACAACACTGTCTGAACAAGAACTCATAGACTGTGATACAACCTACAATAATGGCTGCAACGGTGGTCTCATGGACTATGCTTTCGAGTACATTGTCAAGAACGGAGGTCTTCGCAAGGAAGAGGATTATCCTTACTCCATGGAGGAAGGAACTTGCGAGACGCAAAAGGATGAATCTGAAATGGTGACTATCAGTGGACACCAAGATGTACCTAGAAACGATGAAAAAAGTCTTTTAAAGGCATTGGCTCATCAACCTCTTAGTGTGGCCATTGATGCCTCTGGTCGAGAGTTCCAGTTCTATAGTGGAGTAAGTATATTATTGAACATATGATTAGTTAGATAATCTTCTTGATGTTTAAATCATTTTGTTTTGGTATATGAAGGGTGTCTTTGATGGGCGGTGTGGGGTTGATCTGGACCATGGTGTGGCTGCGGTTGGGTATGGATCAAGCAAGGGTTCAGATTACATCATTGTGAAGAATTCTTGGGGACCAACATGGGGAGAGAAAGGTTACATTAGGATGAAGAGGAACACTGGCAAACCAGAAGGTCTCTGTGGAATCAACAAGATGGCTTCTTTCCCTACTAAAACTAAATGATGATATATCATTTTATCTTATCTGCATTTGATCATTATATATCTTCATATCAATATGAATGTTTTCATGAAATTGTAACTTTTATTGTGTTCACATTTGATTTATGAATAGAAATGTTGTAACAATTATGAGCACTAATAAAATGAATATAAAAGTATGATTTAAAAACAGAAATCATTATTTAACTGAAGAAAAACAAATGAAGACTAGATTGAACAGTATCATTGTTAGAAAGTACAAAATTAAAACAGAGGAAGCATACACTAAACAGTTTCTTGGGTAAGAAGTTATTGTAAAACAAAATTATAAAAAAACTAACAGGAATACAAAAGTGGCTTCCTCTACTAAACTTGAACTAAACATGAGTTTTGTCTCCCGATCATCATTGTGTCTGAATCAAAGTGCTTGCCGAGGATTGCCTGTCAACAATCTGTGGCTCATCTTCGCTCTCATCATTGTTAACTCGTTCATGTTCATGCTCATTCTCCTCTAACGATCTTCCCATAGTTTCCCTGGTGAAGAAGTAAGTAACTAACATTCCAGCAACGCAAACTCCACCAAGAATCAAGAAAGCAGCTCTCATACGGTTCATATCATCGCCATCTTCTTCCTTCTCCGTAGCCCACAAGAACCCAACAGTTCCCACAATAGCCCCAAGCTTCCCCGCGGCTCCAGATATCCCGTGGCAAGTCGACCTAAACCTAGCCGGGAAAAGCTCTGCGGGTATGATAAAAGTTGTGGTGTTGGGACCAAAGTTAGAAAAGAAAAAAACCAAACCGTACAGAACCATAAAGCCTTTCTTTGTCTGCTCTTGCTTCGACCAGTACCAAGTGTACGGTATCCCCGCGACCAAATAAACAACGGCCATGAAGAAAAACCCCATGATCTGGATCTTTACACGACCTATCTTGTCGATGAAGTAAACTGTGAACCAATAGCCAGGAATGGTGGAGCAAGCGGCTATGATGGCTCCTACCTCCGCCACTTCGAAGGCTGCGTCATAGACGTTCTCAGTGGTGGAGGAAGAAGGTTTGTCCGAGTGGTGACTGAAGATTTGGGACAGGAGGAGGTTGCTTTTGTAGAAGACTACGTCTACTAGGAACCAGTTAACAGAGGCTGCAAATAGGTCTCGGCCGTGGAGGCGGAGGAAGCGAAGGGAGAAGAGTGTGTATGAAGGCTGCAAAGGATGAGGAGGTGGTGGTGGTGGTGGCTCTGTCGTTGTCTCGTCAGAGATATCAGTTATTGACATGACTCTTTCCATGTCTTTTGCTGCTTGGACGATATTGTTTTCCACAAGTGCTGTGTATCTGCATGCATCAGTACAACTTTTAAATAATAAAGTTACAAAATCTAGTTCTTGTTATTTTGACTTTTTATTTGTTTTTAAATGTACGTGTGGGGATAATTTTAAATACTTGAAATGAAAACTAATTTGTGGATTAGCTGGAGCTTATACCTTAGGTAAAATATTAGACGAAAGAATAATTAAGGATTTTAAAATAGTTTAAAAATGCGTGATTGGTGAAGACATTTTTTTAGTTAAAATGATTGATGGAGACTTGGAATAGCCAATGCTGAATACGTATAAGGATAAGAATATAGCGGTTAAGGTATATTTTTGGTATCTATCCGAGTATCCCTCACAAAGTCAATGAAACATATCTCACTAATTTGCAACCTTCTATATCATTGATCTATCAACAAACCCAAAAATATACAAATAATAACCATTCTTCTTTAAGGAATCTCGTATTATATAGAAGTTATCTGTGCTATCAAACTATATATGGTTCCAAACCTACCACCATCTCTAACATTTTTCACAAAATAGAAATCCTTTTATATCCTTAATTATATGTGTATGTGTGTGCCTGATCGGAAATATTGTATAACAACAGTCAATCACAAGAAAAATTCGTTAATGGCAAACAAATGTTTTTTCAATCATATGTGATATGTGTATGTGTGAGCCTGATCGAAAATATTGTATGAAAAGCAGTCAATTACAAGAAAATATTCGTTAATGACAAACAAAAGTTTTTTTTTTGAAATACAGTGTATATATCTAGGGCCCATGTATCTAGCTAGAGAAGCTTTCAAGAATTTAAAATGTGAGTCAAGTAGCAAATAAAAATATAGTGAGATGTTCTACAATATACCATGATTAATGGAGATTTTTAGAGCATGTCCAATAGAAAATTTTAAGTGGGAATCCTTAGAAAAAAAATAATTAAATAATCAGTGGATTCCACTAAAAGTTAAGGATTGATCCTTAAAATCTTTAAACAAGAATGATCTTTACACTGTTTGCGGGCCCCTATAACACGTGGTAGCCCGCAATTGATTGATATATTTTTTTTAAATCTGAAAATGAAAAAAAAAATTTTAAATGAATAGCTAAAGATCCACAATGGGTAACACCATTATGGATGCTCTTAAGGATACGGTTTTTATGGGAAAATAAAAAACTGTTTCTTAACTTTTAACTGAAAAAATAAAAAAACTAACATCCGGTTCTTAAATAAAGTATTTAAGAACATCATTATCAGGAGTTCTTAGGAGAGTTTCTTAGCCAATAATAGTGGTGGAGCTCACCACTTTGGCTAAAAGCGTTTCTAAAATTCCCTAATTAAAAACCGTCTCTTGCACTGTTTTGCGGACCCCATTAACACGTGGCAGCCCGTAACTGGTTTACTTTTTTTTTAAAATAAAAAAAAAAGAAAAAGAAAAAAAATAAAAGACCCACTTGGGTCTCTAGGATAATGATGCTCTAAGAACCGATTCTTAACTTTTTCAGTTAAAAATTAAGAAACAATTTCTTATTTTCTCGTAAGAAACTCATCCCTAAAAACTCCCCCCCAATTAATCATGCTCTTAGGGCAGGTTTATTGGGGTCTCTTAGCAGAGGTTCTTAACTTTTCTAAAATACGTTTCTTAACTTTTAACTAAGAAAACCTAAGAGACGTCTCTTAAATAAGAGTCTTAAGAGCCGTCTCTTAACAAAAAAAAATTTAAAAAAAAAAAAAAAAAGAGTCAAATTAAGTTAAGAACCTCGTTATAAGAGACGCTGATAAACATGGTCTTACGTCCTTTCTGATTTGTGATTGGATACATATAATATAATTGATGAAGTAAAATAACATTTTAAACTTAATATTAATTAATATATTAGTTTAAAAAGGAGATTTTAAGTTATGGACGGACCTTGCAGTTTCAGGCATCAACATTCGCCAGTAAAACGTCAATGCAGCAGGAAGAGCACCGAACATTAGTATAAGCCTCCACGCCACGTCAGCTTCAGGCGGAACCTCCTCCGAACCACCACCACCGCCGCCACCTCTTTTAAACGCCACGCAAACAGCCATCGTCACGGCCGAGCTCACAAGAATCCCCAACCCTTGCATAGAAAACACCGCAGCTATAAACGTGCCACGCGTCCTCTTATTCGCAAACTCAGACATAATGGTAGCCGAGAGAGGATAATCACCACCGATACCCAAACCGAGAATAAACCGGAAAAAACCGAGACTAACCATAACGCAAGACCTACGTGTGGTGCAAACAGAAAATCCACAACCGTAGGAGCTTAGGATCATGATGATAAGACAAAGGCCGTAGACTCGGCGACGACCGACTCGGTCGCCGAGGTAACCGAACACGAGTTGACCCGTTGCGGTGCCGAGGAGAGCGATGGCGTAAGAAGTGGAGAGAACGGCTGTGTTGATGGAGTCGCCGTGGTAATAAACATGGCTGATCATTTTCATGACGGGTGCGATGCAGAAGAGGTCGTAAGCGTCGGTGAATAGTCCCATGCCTGCGACTATGATGGCTTTGAAATGGTACCATTGTATTCGAGCTGCATCGAGTGATGACAATAACTTTATTGGCATCTTCTTTTTCTTGATCTGTGATTCTGAATCCAGAGCTCTTTTTTGGAGTTTGTAAGGAAATGAAAGTGGAACAGGACAAAGACTATTCTTCATAGTTTATAACAAGAAGTCGCTGTCTTTTTGTTGCATTGTTTTAATTTTTTTGAAGCATGGAATATGCTTGTGATTTGACTCCGAGGAAGACTTGGTCAGTTGTTCTTATTACCTCTTATGTTGTCACTATGGACACAACATTACATTGTTTGAAATCTGCCAGCATATTAAACCGGTGTCAATTACGTTCATACGTGGCTCCATGAGGAATATTATTGCTATAAATTCTCGTCAGAAGATGGAGTAAAAGACAGTAACAATAAGAAAAATCCTGAGATAACGATTTATTAGTCTAGAAACTGTACATACATGGAAAACAGAAGAGCCCTGTGAGCTAAGTGAGCTCAATAGACATTAATTCTATTTACAATACAGAGGAGTCGACTCAATAGGACATAGAAAAATAACTACCTAACACTCTTCTTACTAACACACACGCCTATGCCTTAAGAAAGTGTGAAGTAAGAAGACTATTGAAACGACCACAAGAATTAGATTTTGATTCCACCATTCTATATGCATCTGTATATTGTTCCTACTTTCTATATATATGCCTTTTTTGTACACCAAGCTAATTACTACCAGTTCACCCAGAAAACCCTTTGCCTTGGTTGAGGTTTTCACCCTGTTGTTTGATCAGAACCGCTACTTTGCATATACTGAGGAGTCTGGACAATAATATGGGACTGCCTTGGGGCAGGACCTGCTATAGCTGAAGGGTAGGGAGATTGAATATGTCTTCCTGGAACTGAATAGCCCTGTACAGCTGTATATCCGTGACCAACAGGGATGTTTTGACTCAATTGCCCGTATTGGTAGCCCGGTGAGTTAACTCCCCCAGGTACTCCATAAACCTGAAGGTACTGTTGACCAGTGTAAGGACCATATAAGCCCTGAAAAAAATGAAGAGAGGCCATGACTAATATTAACGATGTGTCAAAATAGTTTTAAATGCTTAAATAATCCAAGACGAGACTGCAACAGTTTCAGAAGCCTACCTGAGATTGTGAGTACATGTACTCAGGTCCATATGGTGTAACCCTGAGAGAACACCAAAAAAAGAACAACTAAAGTTAGAGATAGCTGAGTAAGAGTTCTTGCTAGACACTCAAACAGTAGCAATTATACAACCATGGCTAAAATACATATCCTAGCAAAGAAGGCATTCAAAACTGTTCATTCCTAAACTTCTTATAATTTTGGTCTTATCAAAGTCCAAATACGTTCCATGACCTTGCCCCAGCCTGTCCAAAACAAATTGAGCTCGGCAACATATCCTCGGAAATTATTTTTATATTTCCTGCAAGATTACCAATCACATTATGTCACATCCCAGTGCTACACTCAAGAACCCTATGCGGCAGAAGCTAACTATTAATCCCTAGCCCCTTGGGATCTCTAAGTGATTATCCATACTGTGCTTGGTAAATCCCGCTTGATCAAAGTGACTGAACAAGTTCCACCTTAGTGAAATGGAACTAGCAAGTAGACATTACAACTGACTACGCTCATAATAGCCTGTCTGAAAAGCATATTTACACTAGTGTAAACTGTGTAACTCACCCATAAGGGTACATCACTCCTTGCTGGTAGCTATAAGGAGGTGGTTGCTGATACGGATGGCTTCCAAAAAGTGAACCGCGAGGACCCTGCACACTTCCAACATATGGGGAAGCAGGTCTTATCCGTCCTAACCAAAAAAAAAAAACAGCGTAACATGAAAGTCTCAGTAAGTTAATGCAAGAATAAGGAACAGATGAACACTGAAGCAAGACTAACCAGGAATAGTTGGTATCACCGCATATTGCATAGGAAACCGAGGCCTCCCAAGAGAAGCGAGATTACAATTCGCACGTCTGCCATCTATAATAGGTGTTGGATCGATGCAGGCTCTCCTAGCAGCCTCTGGATCTCGGAAAGTCACCTAAAATCCTCCATAGAAATCAATAACAGAGCGCTAAGTCATTCAACAATCTTGAAAAACTGCTCTCATCTTATTTCGTTTATCCAGGGAGCTATGATCCTAGGCCTAACGAAACATTTTGCATCTGCAAGCCCCTAAGATGGTATTACGAAAACTATAACTCTTAAACCCTAATCTCAGAACCCAATTATCTCAAAGCACACTAAGGAAGCAGAGGATGTTTGTTCACTAGAAGCTAACAAATAAAGCGTGAACAAAGGATAGGAAACTCACAAAGCCGTAACCTTTGGATCGACCAGTGTTCTTATCGGTAATAACAACCGCCTCAAGGATCTCACCATAGGGTTCGAAATGACGACGAAGAGTGTCGCTTTGAGTCTCCCAGGCAAGGCCACCAACAAAGACCTTAGTGAAGGTTGTATCACCAAAAGGAGAATTCAAGTAATGAAACCCAGACCCCGGAATCGAATGATACGCCATGATTAGAGGAGACAAAGTCTACAACTTTTTTTCACGAGGAAGCAAAAGGTATGGACAAGAAGTGATGAATAAAACTCGACCCAGTAAACCCTAGACGTAAATTTGAATGATTTGGAGCTTAAGAAACAGAGCAGATCAAATTGGAAGTTGAGATTCTAGGGTTTACTCGGGCCTGCGACGAGAGGAAAGAAGAAAAGAGAGATCAGCTTCAACGAAACCTAATGAAGGATCATACTAACAAGTAATGATCATAACAGAGAAGAAAAAAAAAAAGGGAGAAAATTTCCCGGGAAAAGTTTACAGAAAATGGAAAAAGTTTTGAACTTTGAATGAAGATCGGTGTGTGGAAGGTTGAGACTAGGGTTTCTGAATTGGTGAGAAAAGAAGTACAAAATCAGAAACGAGATAGAGACGAAACTAGATCAAGCGTTGGGGGAGAAGGAGAAGAGAGAAAAGAAAGTGGGAGAGGGGGAGAATCAGTGTAAAAGGAAAGTAAGGTTTGTTTGGGGAAATTTTACATTGATGATGATGATGATGAAGAAGAAGGTGGTGTGACGACGACGATGATGCGTGATTACGATTCATGAATTGTTCCAGAGAGTTACTGTTTCTTCTTCTTTGCGAATGGGTCCCGCTCAAATCATCTCATTTATGTTTAACTAATGCTGTAATTAGTGAAAATGTTAGTGTTTCTCTCATGAATTAATCTAACTAGAAATATAGCCCCCGCGCAAGCGCGGGGCGAATTCGTTTTTTTAAGCTTTACGTGTGTATAAGATTTTGTTGTTCGTATCTTGTCTAAATCTTTGTTTTTTTCGTATTGCAATATTGGAGTCATCACTTCCATTGAGTTCAATTCCGTTTTGTTATGTCTTCAAGTGAAGTGTAATTTTCATTAGAAAGCCAAATAAAAATCAGGAAGATTACGACATTAAGTTATGTACATAAGATAGTTTGAAAATCAGGAAGTTTAATCCCTAAAACTTTCCGTACTACTTTATGAAAATTTCTAATTTATATGTAGAGATGAAATCTTTAATTTGCTTGTTGACATGGAATAATAATATAACGTCCCGACCGTCCACGGTTAATGAGCTGCTCATATTCGCGCTCTCGACCTGTAGATCCCATTCCATCTAACGATCGGTTCGTTAATTTTTCTAAAGTCTCCAAATCATTGTTTACTGATCATATAATCACCACCCGACCTTCCTCGTGTTTTGGATTCATTCGCATGGTATCATGAATCACTTCCTGATAGCTCATTCATCATTTCACTATACCAACCTAAGCACGCTTAACTCTGGAGTTCTAAACGGATGTGTGACGAAAAAGGTAAGTCAACTTTGGTGACATAGGTAACTAATCAATTCTCTTAAGCTTTTTTATATATATCACAGCTCGGGATGTTTCCATTCACCTCCTCTCAAAGAATAAAACGTCTTTGTTGTGTCCCACGACAGGTCTCAAGTTGCCTCTCGGGTTAAAATCGAGATGGCTAACCAGCTGTAATACCACTTGTAATGCCTCGACCGCCACGCCTCATTCAAAATAAGTAAAAAAATCTGCCATCAATTTTAAAAAAATCTCTTGTACCTGAGTTAGTTATGTCAATCAAATAAACACCGAAGTGAAAGGTTCGACTATTTTAGTATGTCAACATACGATTTAAAAAAAATATGTGGGACCAACTTAATATTGACATAGACACCCTTAGAAAAGACCAAACTGTAATATTATTATATAAAATTTAGTTTCTAGTTTACAAAATCTCATTTAGCTTAGTTGGTTATGTCAATCAAATAAACATTGAGGTGAAGGGTTCAAATCTCATAGTCAACATCCAATTTTTTTTTTGAAAAGCCCATTACGAAATGGACACGTGGCAGAAGGGGAGAGAGCAAATTCTCCCATTATAATATAGATTGTGAAATGTGTAAAACTTACTAAAGTAATATTACTGCCTTGAAATTGTTCAATCTCTCTTTCTTTTCAAGTACTCCAACTCCCTCAAAAGATTATATACCATGTTATACTTTAGCATTTTTATTTGTTTTTGAGTTTTATTATTTGTTTGTTGGATAGGAACTGAAATGGATAAGCCTTACGAGACCATCTACCTACTAAATTATACTATACCATCAAATCAATTAAGTTTGGAAAAGGACTTTCCTCGGCAATGGTTATGTGTCCTTCTCACATCTAAATCATTGTAAATTATATGATATAAGCATACACAATTAGATATTTTACAAAAAAAAAGAAACTAGATTATCTTATTTTAAATAATGCATCTAGAAATCTTAGATCTTTTTGGCATATAGTTTTTTTTTTGCTTAACATTTTGGCATATAGTTGTCGTAAGAGTCTAGACATATACATATTGTCCAATAGTCGAGTTCGGCAGAGTTTCAAAGAAACATAAATATCCAAAATACCTGACTCATATTTCATATCTACAAATACAACTCAATCTACACTGAACTGAATGAACAAACATCAGAGTAACAAAAATAGAAATGCGAGAAGGAAAACATCTGTTAATAAAACCATATATATGCTTCTTCTTGATATTAGTTCATAAACCAAATCACTATCCGTGTTTGGGTTTTAGCACTTGGGTTAGATATTCGCCATTACAGGTTGTGTTCGTGAAAGCTAATGGGACAGAGGAGACTTTGTCCAAGACTATGTCAATTATGTGAGAGAGTTACAACTTCTAACTAATAATAAAACTCCTATCTGTATTCATGTTTTCTTTGTTCATCAATCATCATAATTATAGAACATCTTTCTTTTATTTCTTATTAATTCTCTCTGACATTGTGTAATAGACAAGTTTGAGAAAAAGAATTACCTCAAAAACACACGTCGAATATGAGGTCTTGAATTGTTTTGGGGCTATAAGAAAAATCGATTCAATTAAAAAAGACTATTATTTAAGGCCTATACTTATTTATGGGCTTTATCTTAAGTGGACAGCCTTAAAGTCCAGTTAGATGCCATATAAAAGGCTTGGATAAAACGAAAGTAACAGCACATCCTGACCGTCCACGTCATTCTGACGTGCGTCACGTACACGTGCTCGGCCAGAATTATCTACGTGGACGATTTCTAAGAATTTTTTGTCATATCTTGTGCGGGGTCATATATAGGGGCCCAAAGCCTTCGACACAAACTCAGAAAGTCCAAAACGGTCACGTGGGCATGTGGGCCCGTTATCAAACCAATTTGGCAATTTGCCCATGTTGCTAAACCAGATTAGTAATGTCTAATCAGTAAATCACCTTTAATTTCACTATATACAAATCAGTTTATAATAAAAAAACTTGTTATTTAATAAGCTTATATCTTGACGGCAGCATAAAAGCTTTTTTTTTTTTAATCATTTCTACAGTTTAATAGGTTTTCGTCAACTTTATATATATATATATATATATATATATATATATGAACTATGAATGCTCAAATTCTTTTTCAAAAGAAAATGCTCAAATTCAAAACGAGTAGAAACATGATGAAAGAGACTTTAAAGGTTGAAAAGACATTTTGGTTTTGTTTTCTTTTCCTTGATTTATAATTTATATTTTAAACATTGGTGGATGGGGTGGTGGCAGATCACAAGTCGCCAAAGATGTGAGAATGGGATTGGGCATTATCGGAAAGGTGACCCGTAATTTCTGATTAATCACATCTGCTTTTGAATATGTTTGTACAATTCCAGTGGAGACCACTTATTTAATTAAATTTTTTACTTGCTCCTCTTAAGTTGTGAGTTGTGACCATCATTACGTTAGTAAAAAAGTATTGTACACTAATTATTTTTATAGTAACATAGGTATAAGGTTCTCCAAATTTATAGGAGCAATACAATACAGTTCCATCCTATAAATTATCTATGTAACAGAATATGTCAAGTCAAAGTCGATTGGAATAATTAATTTCTTTATGTTTGTCAATATAATAAAACTGAAGTATGTAGCAACTAGTAAGCGGTTATAGTAATAATATATCCTCATATATAATTTATTAATATTGTATGTAACCAATCATTCATTTATATAATTCTATTTTTTTTTGTGCTAACTTATACTAGTATAATTCTATTCACACAAAGCAATGTAGCGGGACATGTTAGATTCCGTGCGACAAACCAAATAAAGTATGATTTGATTGATAATTTGATTGATAATTTGATTACCAGCTGGATTAGACTTGTTGATTGAGCATTTTGTTCTAGAAAACATATATTCAAATTTAGATTACTAGATTTAGTATAGTATCGATATAAAATCAATCTCTATAGTTTTTTTCTTCTTCTGGAAACACAAATCTCTAATGATTCTTAAACAGATGGGTTGAACTATCAATACAAATCTTTAAAAAATCTTAAACATATGGGTTGAAGTATCAATACAAATCTGTTTGGTTTAAATTTTGGTTTTTCCTTGGTCCGAAAGAAAATATGATCCGGTTACAAAAATAACTTTGTTCAAAAATGCGGACGCGTTGATCGTTTAATTGCCGCTAAAACGCAAATCGGTATTCAACCGTTTCGATTTGGAGCAAATCGTTCATAAAATCGGAAATAAAAAATTGTCACTTTACTTTTAATTTTAATTTTAAAATAATGTATTAGGTAGTAAATCTTTTATATATGGGTAAAACACATCAAAAAACAAGTTTAGAATGTGAAGAATTATGAGAATAAGAGAGTGAGAAATGAAAATTAGGGTTTATGTTCGTCATGGTCCGATGTAGAAGACAAGGAAATTTTCGTAAATTTTCATTCATTAATGTGAAATGTCAAAAAATAATAAATGTCGCTGTTTTTTCGTATCCAAGACCATATCTATGAAACAAAGGAGAAAAACCACTAGACTAAGACATACCTAACGTTTTGTAATACATTTACTTATATATATAATATAAATAGTTTTAAAACTTAAAACTAATCATTAATTAATCTACGATTAATCTTTGATTTTATCATTAATAGTTACGCGTCACCCGAGCTTACGGGAAACGCTTAGCGAGTTTCTGAACAAAGAAAAATAATGACCATATCCGTTACTTTTAACTGTTCCAAAGTACCATGCATTTGGAACTTCTCGATTAACAACACATCATTTTGAGCTGAGATGTCAATTAAGGGTACCATGGAGATTACGATTGAGATATAAATTTTGTAATTCATAGATATACAGTATATAGAGAGGAATGACTTCGACGATACTATCCCATATGTAATTGGCGCGTGGTGCTTTTGATTGATATAAGAAAATAAAATAAGAGGACTGAGTAATGGGTGTCACGTAATCACTAAAGTTTTTTGGCCGTCTTATCATTTTTCCAGATATTTAATTGAAATGTTGTCATATCGAGTAGGGTTGTTAACTATTGTTAAAGTGGGTAGGAAATTTAGCTTCAAGATCCTTTTTAATGTTTTCCCAACCTCAAAATATATATTATACGAAAACCCTCAAATATATATTATAGAAAACCCTCAAATATATATTATACGAAAACCCTCAAATATATATTATACGAAAACCCTCAAATATATATATTTGAATTTGTTCTCCAAACAAGCTGCATCCTTATCACCATAAATGATTATTTTCAGTTTATGTCGGAATATTTTAGAACTGATTTATTCCATGTTTGATGATATAGTTAACTCTTGCGCTAATCAGGAGCACAAAAATGGAGTTATATTTTGAATATATAACACATGTGTGGCGAATTATAACTTTTATTGTATGCGATAGTTAATTGGAAGCACCAATATACAGAAAGCTTTATTATATCAAATTTGATTCTAGACTAGTAGCCAGTAGGGCTATAAGTCATAACTCATAAAAACATGTTTATTGAAAGTCTCTTATCAGATGTTCTTAACTTTTCTAAAAACCGGTTTTTAACATTTAACTAAGAAAATTTAAGAGACATATCTTAAATAAGAGATTTAAGAGTCGTCACTTAACAAAAAAAATTTTTTTGAAAAAAAAAACTAAAAAACGAATCAATTTAAATTAAGAATTCCACCTTAAGAAACCGTGAATAAACATGGCCTAAAAACTTTACGTTGGATCGTTCTCACATAGTTATTCAGTTTATACGTATTAAAAAGAATAATTGATATATATATATATATATATATATATATATATATATATATATATGTTTTTATTAGTTACATTTATATGAATAGATTGAATTGTATGGAAGTAGTAATGAATAAAAAGATGGTGGATATCCAACAAGGTGAATTGTCCGCCATTTACTCTCATCAACGACAAATCAAGCTTTCTCGTGCTTGACTTGATCTTCTGTCCCGGACTCAGCGATGCTCAGACGGTAAACCCCTTCCACTTACATTCATTTGTTTTTGCTATGACATTGTAAAATCTTGGCACATAAAAGTTCAAAATACGGCAGAAGTGAACCAAGGTACAAAACCTTATGGAAAAATGATTATATGGGTAAGCTGGATTGTGTTAAAAAAAAAAGCGTAAGCTGGATAGATTTGGGAGAGGTGCGATTGGATAAGCTATTGACCAAGTACCGATGTTTCCGACCGCCTCCACGTGGTCACACTGCTTGTCTTTCACTTTCATGCTCTGACCTTTTGACTGCACGTGACTTTTGTCTGTGCACGTGCGGATCAAGCTAACGTGTCCGCTACATGTACATTGCACCGATCCCTGACGACTCGGCAGGTTGCGCCGATGAAAACGACGGTCCGTGGGTCCCGTGCGCCATGAAGCTAGACGGTTCCGATCTGTTTTCAGAGGGCTCCACATGGTCCAGTGCACATGTGTCCACGTTGATGAATGAGGAGGTTTAGGTGTTACTATATGGGTGGTGCACCACGATCCGATGAGGTCCAAGCATAAATGGGTCGGATCAACTTTAGTCACTTCAATTATATGAATGTATGATATCATGGTAAGTAATTATTTTTGGAGCTATCGACGTTTTGGGTTCAGCAAATTAGTTATGACAAAATTGAATGGAAATGATATATCAAAATTTCTGTTCATTGTTAAGTGAATGGAAATGATATATCAAAATTTTCTGTTCATTGTTAAGTGAATGGAAATGAAAAAACTTATATTTACAAAATCTATTTCTTTCGGAAGTTAGTCAGACATTTAATACTAATAGACGAATTTTTAATTTTATAGATGAGTATATTTGGATGTAAATTACGCTGACCACTATATTGTTGACTGATGAAGGTCAAACTATTTGATAGACTCATTTGCAGACTAAATTATTTTATTGGTATAACCTCGCCAGTCCAAACATATCTGGTTATATATTCTCGTACTAGAATTACTTTTAATATATTTTTGAATTTAACTATTCATTTTGAAAATATTACACTTTGTTTAAATTCACATATATATAAAATATTTCGTTTGAAAATATATTATAATTCTGTTATATTATTGAATTCTTACCAATTTTGTATTCATTCAAATTTTCCTCAAATATTATTGTAGGTAAGATAGGTATTATTTTATATAAACACTTTAAATTATTTGATAGAAAGTGTAGTGGTGTAGAAAATTTTGCTAATATTACACGTGTTATGAAAAACGAAGATCAAATTAGTACTACACCAAATTCGAGGTAAGGTAAAAAGACTGTATCAATGATTTTTGAAAACCAAAATTATCAACTAATTGACATTGTGATAACACTAGAGTTATTAGTTACAATCTCACACTATTGAACCACAATTTTCTCTAAAATTATCATTAAAAAGGGTCAACTCTATCTTATGATAATTAAAGTAATATAGATCCTCATTAGAATAAAGGACCATTATCTAGATTTTCTTAGCTATGCGGCTTATATCCTCTCAGAATCAGATGACATTAAGTAGATATCAAATGTAACAAATGGGAAACTTTAACAAGAACACTGATTTTTATAATCTAATAACTAGCTCGAATTCAACAAAATCATACAGTAATAACAAACACACACATGTAAATATATATAGAGAAACAGGTACAGAGTTCAAATTATATTGCTCATTCATATTCAAACAGGGTTGATTAATGCAGTACGTGAGCTAGATAGGAATATATAATAAAAAGAACACCAGCCTACAACACTTTGTTAAATACATAAAAGTTGAAATAATTAGCAACACGATAAACTTAATTAGTCAAATTTTGTTTAAAAGTAAATTTCCACGCGCCTAAAAAGGAGTGTGGGATTCGTTTATTATCTTTGTACCAAACTTCCACTTGACATTTTGTGTTCAAAACTAAAAAAAAATTGATGCGTTTTCTACATGTCGTCTATAGTCTCAGATAAACAAATTGTCCTTGTACCTTTTTATCATGTTAATCTTCTTATCTCAGGCTTTCAAATTATAAAACATCTTCACAATACTTCCTTCTTTTAATTTACTTCATTGGTGCCAAAGACTGAAGCCCTAGTTTTCTTTTGAATCTAATGTAAGGATAACTAGTTACATACATATTTTTGTCGGCTTGTGTGCGTAATATATAGTATTTTTCCTATATCATACATTATTAAATAATAATTTAATAATATACTAATAACGTTAATATATATATTATTAAATATAAATTATAATAAAGGGACTGTTTCTTGCTAAATTCTCGGTGTATGTCTTTGCTTTTACTTTCCTCGTTCAATGAGAGGACCAAACATTTATTTGCAGAGTCGCACATGAATCTCAAGCTTCTCTCTCTTTCTTCAAGAGCAAATCAGAACTACAACGTGGTCTTGTAGATAAAGAGGAACTGCTTCTTCCTCTTGCCCTAATTAAACTACATAACTAGGGTTTCCTCCTTACCTTTCCCTCACCTCAGAGAGAGAGATCATTCTTCATAAGTAACCCTTTTCTGTTTGCTTCGGTCTTTAGTTTAGTTTAGTTCTGTTCTTGGTCTGTTTTAGTTTTGTCGGCTTGTGTAACTGATCACCTCTTCTTTACCTAGTGGCTCCTCAAAATCCTGAGTCTTGACTTCTCGATCTGAGTTCTTTTTCTCTCTCTTCACGCTCCTCCTCACCTCTCAATATAACAACGAAAAGAACCAAGAATCAAGATTCAAGAATCAAGATTCAAGAACCAAGAATCAAGAAAATTTATTTGAGCTGGCGAATAAACAGTGGTGGGATAGGGAACTAGTGGATGCGGCAGCGATGGAAGGCGGTTACGAGCAAGGCGGTGGAGCTTCTAGATACTTTCATAACCTCTTCAGACCGGATATTCATCACCACCAACAGCTTCAACCGCAAGGCGGAATCAATCTTTTTGACCAGCACCATCATCAGCAACAACAACACGAGCAACATCAGCAGCAGCAGCAACCGTCTGATGATTCAAGAGAATCTGATCACTCAAACAAGGATCATCACCAAACGGGGCAACCCGATTCAGATCCAGCTACATCAAGCTCAGCACCCGGGAAACGTCCACGTGGACGTCCACCAGGATCTAAGAACAAACCAAAGGCACCGATCATAGTGACTCGCGATAGCCCCAACACGCTTAGATCTCACGTCCTTGAAGTAGCTCCTGGAGCTGACATAGTTGAGAGTGTTTCCACTTACGCTAGGAGAAGAGGGAGAGGTGTCTCCGTTTTAGGAGGAAACGGCACCGTTTCTAACGTCACTCTCCGTCAGCCAGTCACTCCCGGAAACGGCGGTGGTGTTGGGGCTGGAGCCGGTGGAGTTGTGACTTTGCATGGAAGGTTTGAGATTCTTTCGCTAACGGGAACCGTTTTGCCACCACCTGCACCGCCTGGTGCTGGTGGGTTGTCAATATTTCTAGCTGGAGGGCAAGGTCAGGTGGTTGGAGGAAGCGTCGTGGCTCCCCTTGTTGCATCAGCTCCGGTTATACTAATGGCTGCTTCATTCTCAAATGCTGTTTTCGAGAGATTGCCTATTGAAGAAGAGGAAGAAGAAGGCGGCGGTGGAGGAGGAGGAGGACCACCCCAGATGCAGCAAGCTCCATCAGCTTCTCCACCGTCGGGAGTGACCGGTCAGGGACAGTTAGGAGGTAATGTGGGTGGCTATGGTTTTTCCGGTGATCCTCATTTGCTAGGATGGGGAGCTGGTACACCTTCAAGGCCACCTTTTAATTAAATTTACATATTTATCAATGGATAATTTTATGTGTTTAAATCATTTGTGGAGTCGTCTTTCATTTGGGATCTTTGGTACTTATATTTTAGTTGATATGCATATTTGAGCTTTGGTGTTTTTGCTTGTCTCTCATCTTTGATAGATCTTAGACAATGCATATTGGTCTCTCGTGTTGTTGTTACTTAGAAAAACCTCTCTATATATGTCTTTCTTTTATTCATTGCTAGGGTTTCATGATATACCGTATAACTATTATCATAATAAGCTCGATCTGGTAGATATATCATAGTATATAAGTCTATTTTAATAATTAAGAAATTTTGAGGTTTACGACATATTCTTGATGAAATATATAATATACATCTCAGAAGTTGCTCTATATGTTTCCAGTCATGAAATAATATAATACTTTTTGAGGTTTATATCAATGTATATAGGCCGAAAGTATTTTCCATAACTATCTATTGTATAATGCATATTCATTTCAACTTTTAGAAAAACTTCAATGTAATACATCTATAAGGATAAACACTAACTTACATATAGAGATTGATCAAAACGTTTATTGCTTAATTATATAGTCCTCGTTTATGCAGCCTTTTAGAGTGTGCTTCTAAGAAAAACAATCGGATAATTTGAGTGGCCATGTTATAATGATGTCCATTCCAACGGTTGAATTCATTGCATGCATAAATATATGCATCAACGCTCCAATGAGAGTGAGAGTTGCAAATTCAACACCACTAAGAATTTAAAATATATGCAATAAGTAGCTTTGGACATATAGTTTAGGTCACATATATGCGGTTAAGCCCCCCCCCCCCCAATATTGGCATGTATGAAGAATCTAGCCAACATTTCAACCGCTGGTTTTGTATCAGTTTAGATGCTAATCCTGCGTATATGAGTTTTTTGGATAACAAAAAAACATAAAATGGTTTTGGTGACAAGATCATGATGAAGGGTGTTGCTTTCGAATTTTAGCCAATGACTAAGGTAATGGTTAAAGACAACCGTTACATCAAAGCAGAGAAACATGAAGTACATGGTGCTTCACGTCAGTTACATATGAATTTGTGAACTTTAACATGGGAAGATCAACTAAGAACATGAACCATTTGTAGTGTCAGTTAAGACTCTCTGCTGCAAGACAACAAAAGGGGTTTTGATTACCAAGATATGTGAAAAAGAGGAATGTTCCAATTCCCTAGGGACCAATTTATTGACTAGGAACAAAAAAGAGGAGAAGCTTATATAGATGAAACCAATATACTAACACAAATTTAAAACTTAATGCTAACACAAGCACAAATACTGTCAGATAACCAGTATAAACGCCTAAAGAGAAAGTTTTGTTTTATTTGTGCATGTATATATAATGATTGATAGATAGCATTACAAACATGCACATGACCACAGTCAATGTTTTAAGAAGATTATCACGACGAGTGCAAACACTAGCTTACATTTTAGATTGTGAGTCTTTTGATCAAAGTGTTGGGTTTGTGAATGATCCATGTCGAACTCTTTATTGTCTGATTAGTATGATATTGTTAATTTTCGGTTTAAAAGGCTGGTCCGAATGAATTTATTTTTGCGTTCTTTCCCAAAAAGTTTCGGATTAATTAGAGTTGGACTTCTCTTTATATATTAGACACTATCTATGTCCAACTCTTTATTGTCTGATTAGTACGATATTTTCCGTTTTGGATCTAAGAGGCTGACCCGCATAAATTTACTTTTGGATTCATTCCCAAAAGATTTTGTACTAGTTAAAATATTTTTTTTATATATTACACTTTTTATATAAACTTCTGATGTGTGATTTTGTTTGATATCTCATGTGAAAAGCTTTTGTAGCTATGTTTGTATACATTAGCAAATTCCCATGTGGTCATGTCATTTGCCTTACATGCAACTGAGCTACACCAAGTCGACACTAAGAAACTGGGTTTATCTTTCCATATAGTATCATTTTGTATGTGTCTGCATGATAAAGACACACACACAACACACATATATACAATACATGTATATATTATATATGTGATTATTTTTTTCTATTAACCATTATCTTCTAATCTAGTTAAGAAATTAGTGATGTCTTATCCGTAAACTGAACATTGTTTAGACCAAACTGACATTTCTTGTTCCTTCAAAAAATATTGAAAGACATTAATTCTAATGCATCAAATAATACCCTGCAATATTTTTCTGATATCTAAAAAAAATAGCTTGGACTTGACGAGTTTGTACCTTAACTTAACGTCATGATAACAGTATTGAAATAAATTATAAACTTTATAATATTTTGATCATGTCCCCAAATGGATAATCATGAATCTTTTAGATTCATGAAAAATGTCAAATAAGTTTTGTTGTTACTAATGTTTTCCCTTATAACTTTTACTTCACTTTTTGAAAACAAATCATATCAGTACTTTTTGAATACAGAAAAAAAGCACGAGAACATCGAAAATCATTACAGAACCTATACATAGTACTATAGTAGATGGGATAGGTAAACCTATCTATTCATATCTATAAAATACATAAATAAGAAAAGCTTAACATTCCAGTATTGGACAGATACATATCATTGTTGGTTGCATCCTAAAATGGCATTAGTCTCAACCTCTACATATGAAACCTTACATCAAGATACGATCTCTGATTGTCTGCTCTTCACTTCAGTCTTCAGACTAGAACTACAGTTAAAAACTGCTTCAGCAGCGTAGCAGTTTTGTTCTGATACAATTGAACTCCTGAGAGAGACTAAAAGCAAACAACGAGTTCACTCTTGAGATCAGTCACTGCTCAAAAGGAACTCGTATGAACAACCGACCATGCATGCTCATGACCGCAGATGTGTGAAGCGGATCGATTCTTGCTGATAAGCCAACAATCTGGTGTTATCATATCACAATGACAGAACGGTTCTCAGTTAGATAACAACAGGGCTATGTATCAGTTAATGGAAATATCAGAGATATTCATGAAAGTTTTACCTTTTTGAATGGTGTAATGCCCCAAGGATTGTCAAGCTGCTCAGGCTCGCCTGTTATAATTACTCGTCCAGCCGGATCTGATTGAATGTGAATCTGAGAACAAAAAGCAAACAAATGATGTTCAGGACTTCAAACTCTGTTATGGTTTCGCCAGAAAACAGGTATCGCCAATAAAGCTGTGTCTTGATACAATGAGCAGTTTCTATGTAACTAAAGTTCAAAACCTTCAAAAAATGTACACTGATTAGGATCTATGTCGTAGAAAAGTAATCAACGGATCTGCTGTGGTAGCTAACAGTCAGATATCTATGTGCTTTGCTTTCATACAAAAGTGAAAAACTTCACAAGTTAAAAAAGAGGGGTTCAAGCGAGTAATCACCTCTTTACGAAGAAGTCCAGGTACCAAAGCATATATCTCAAAGGAATCCTTCTGTGAGTTCAAAAAGAAAAAAACAGATTTGTTCAGATTTTAGAGCGGAAACAATCAAAATAGTTTGCAATTTTCTTTTGGCGTTTATTAAAGCGGCCTTTTGATCACCAGTTACAACGAGAAAACATGGCAGAAGTTACTCACAGTTTCTTTGACACTTATCTTCACCCAATCAGCAAGGGGTCCATCATCAACAATATCAGCAACCGACCTAAGGCGCCAAAATCATATTAGGAAAAGGAAAGTTACAGCAACATGTAAAGGTCAAGAAATGCTTTGTTTTCATCCTATTACTGTTTAGAAGGATTAAAAGAGAAACAAAAAAAATTAGAATAACCATCAAAGAATTACAAGAAAATAAGCAGGAGAGGATTAGCTTTCCGTAACTGTTTTTCTGCTGAAACAAGGTCCATGGAAGTTTGTATTTTGTGTTTATGCAGGCCTGAGAAAACCCGTTCGAAACGCAACATTAAGCAATGATTTTGAGTAGACAAGAATATTAATGCCTCGAGAGAAATGATTTACCAATGCTTTTGAGTTTCTTATGCTTTGGGGTTGAGCTTAAGCCCTTATCCTGAAACAAAAGGAGAACATCGTTATGGTACAGGGAAAACTTCTGCAGGCGAAGTCACAGAGTGCAGTAAGATATGAAGTGAAAACTTAACAATAGTCTCACTAACCTCTCCAGATCCGACAAGGCGCTGTGTATGCCAACCTTGCATAGCACGAGCTGCAGAATCTCTCCGAGCCCTGCCTGATCCTGAACCTTGATGACTAATAACCTACATCAAAGTCCTTAAGATCAGGGAAGAGAAAAACATGGTTATGCACATAGGTTTCTTGTCAGCTTTCATATTAGACATAAAAAGGCTATAATTTGCATTCAGTCAGATTGCAGACGGTGGGGCTTAACATGTTTAGCTGGTATTGCACATTCAAGAAATTCCTTTCTGCGTAAAATAAAATGCTAAAAGAACTTTGAAGCTGTCATTCCCTCAGTTACCCACTTCCCACAATACATTAACAAGTAGATAGTTTTCTTCTATTTCCATGGTGCTAAATCTAGCTGATATCTTCATCCAAACATTCCATGTCTACCCTTCTAACCATGTATTTAGTGTCGAAAAGCCAAAGGCTACCATTTTAGGGGAGCTTTTACCTCTTTCCCGAGGCCTGAAGACAGATTGTGTGTTGAATCAGGAAGGTCAAGCTCACCATTTTTCCTTAAACTCTTTTCGTACTCCAAAAGTGCCTAAAATTGAAGCAAAGATTCAAATTATTATGTACCTATATCTGTATCATAAAACAGATAATAAAAAAAACTATCAGTGCATCCAACGTGCTAAAAGAAGTAGTCAGAATTGTCTGAAGTCGATAAGTGAAAATGAAGGCAATACAAATACATGGTACTTGTGCTCAAGATTCAAGAACGAAACTCACCTTCTCATAGAAATTGCGGAACGTGTAGGAGATTGTTGTGCATGTCCTGGAAAAGATAGTTAAACCAAATGTATAACAAGTTACCATCATGAAAAATCAGAAAAGACAAATGGAGAGTCTAAGGGTAACACCAGCCATACTTTGGAGGATTGAAGGATTCTCCAACTTGCCGCCATAGCTTAGATGTGGTGACCTAAATTACATGAAAAAACAAAAGAATCATGAAGACAAATAAACATTCGAGAAACATAGAATATAAACTCCCAAATATAGCTAATAACAGTAAAAACAAAATGCTTTCCAGACAACATATCAAAACACTCTTAACATATCTGCATAACTAAACCACTTTTTAGTACAAAATCTCGTTTCTGAAAGTCTTTCCCATGGCTATAGATACTCTTATCAACGATAAGCTTACCAATTTAATATCTACACATTATACAGTTCATAGGTTATGCCAACACAAACTAATGAAATAAAGGTTTTAGTCATACGAGCCAGCTTAAATGATATGGTTTTGGTTATGATGAAGTGGCAAAGTAGGAGTGTAATATATACTACACTAAAAGAAGTGGATAATTACCACGTCATGGCCACCTAGTTTAACGACTGCTCGCCAGAGCCTACATTGCATAGTAAAACATGCAAAAGTGAGACACTTATTTATGAGTTTGTTTAAGAAGAAAAGCAACACTTCTTCTTTCGAAAAAGAAAAAGAAAACTCACTTGAGAGTGTTTAAAGGCTGGCCATAAAACTTAAGAGGTTTGTAATCCAGGTAGTTCTCTCTGTGAAATGTAGCCAATTCTCTAAGAAACGCCTGCTGTTCTTCTGGCGTCCCTGCTTCATCAACTTCTCGTGACTGTAGAGAAAAGTGAACTCGTAAGAAGAAGATAACAAAACACTGATATTTAATCCAGTGAATTACTCAGAAAGAACAGCTTTTTCTTAGCCGAATGTAGTAGAAACATAGTCTATTATTACCTCAGAATCGCTCAGCAACCAATTTTTGCGCTTTTTGCTATTTTCATCTCCAGTCTTGGGACTCGAAAACTGCACCTCAGTATTAGTATTGTTCTCAGAGTGGAGAACAACTTCCACATCACCATTCTTCTTCTCATGACCATTGGCTTCATCTTCGTTATCCCCGGGCTGGGGGGTTTCATTAGGGGTTTGGTTCTTTTCTGTCTCCAAAGGTTCTTCCTTTAGGACATCATCATCATCAGTAGTACAAGGCATATCGGTATCCGCCATTAAAAAAGCTTCTCTCTTCTGTCACAGCAAGAGAACGTCATAAAAAACCTCTACTTGATGCTTTCGAGTAAACACTACTTAGAACGAAACGCAGTTGAGATTTAGAGCTCTCGCTCTATTTCTATGATTCACATCCTCATACCTAACAGAGAAAGCAAGCCGAGAAAAGAAGAGCATCAGAAAAAGAAAAAAAAGCAAGCTTGCCTGTTTCTGCAGCGACGGCGCCGGCGACGAAGGATGGAGAAAGAGAGACCTCCGGTGGCGCGCTAGGGTTTTGCAGGTGGAGGAGAAATTGAAAGAAGACAGAAGAGGATACAGAGAGACTAAACTGAAGCTGAGAATGGTCTTTTGTCAATGGAGGAACTAAGGAAGGAAAGGTATGCTTAGATGGATGGGTTTCGAAACGCTGACATTTCACAAACAATTCTTTACAAAGCTAATTGGGCCCTTAGGCCTCACAATATAATTAAAAATTGCCATGTGAAATATGGGCTCAATAAATCAGCTCGGCCTTTTTATTTCTATGCACGGAGTCCTAATTGCGAAAATAATTAAGCTGGTTTACAATAAGTAACGAGAAAATTTATAACGTAGGCTCTACTATGACGTGAGACGTTACGCTCCGGTCTATCTCAATTCTTCTTCTTCTTCTTCTTCTTCTTCTTCTTCTTCTTAATCTCCTATTCATCTGTGTAAACTTCAAATCCTAACAACACAATTTCTACACGGGTTTCAATTCCCGAAAAAGATCAAATGATGCAAAAAATTGAAGAAAAAAGCTTACAAGAAATCTTCTGCATGGAGTAAGGATTACGGTCAGAAATGGAATTCATAGAACGACTCAAAATGATGCAGTTAGACATGAATAACTGAATCCTCATAAAAAATGTAGAATAGCTACTTATAATACAGGGCAAATCTCTCAAATAACTCTTTTTGAAGTTTTTGTCACAAAATAACTTTTAAGAACAAAAATAACCAAATTAACCTTTTTTTATTTTTTAAAAATTAATATTTTTTTATTTTTTTCTCAAAACATTAATCTCAAAACCCCACCCCATAACTCTAAACCCTAAGTATAGATTAGTTAACTCAAGGGTATAAACGTAAATTTACACCCTCTAATAAATGTTATTTTGATCATTTTATTTTTTAAAGATTATTTTGTTGATAAAAACTTTTTTATGGCTATCTTAGATTATTACTCTATAATATATCTTTGTAATGTTTTTCGTAATTGTAAATAGCATAATTAACCCCACAAAAAAGAAAAGCTTCAGTAGTTATTTGCTTCAAGCGGTTGTATGATCAAAACAGTTTTCAAGTAAAACAATTCTTGTAAGAGTTTCTGTTAATGGTAACCAAATCAAAAATGGTTCCAAAATAGAAAAATATCCAACGCTTGTGAATCATGTAGGCTGCAACTGGAATATATTTTTTGGAATAAAATCTTCATGAATGCTTAATTCCTTTGCATTCCAAAAAAAGTTTACCAGTTAAAATGAAAAAATGAAAAAGCCATTCCATTTCATTTCATACCATTCCATATTGTTTCAGAAATATTTTTAACTTCCATTTATAAAATCATTTCAAATCAAAAACGTTTTGGAACAAATGGAGTGTTAATTCCATTCCTTTAAATTTCATAAATAATAATTTCTATCTCCATATATTCCATTTTGTTGTCACCAGGTACAGCAGTATCAGTAATGTTAAATGGAACGTCTCGATGCGCTTATGGATTCTTCTTGTCTGTCTCCAGACGGCTCTTAACTCAAAACACACCATTATGAACAAGGTTATTGCTCGGTTCTTTTTGTTGGACACAAAGGCCAAAAGAATTGTAGATTTGGAGAACCAATACGTGTTGACCATCAATAAAAAAAGGAGAACCAATGCGTAAAGTCTGTCGATAACACAAATCCAAAACTTGTTTGTTTTTCTCGCTTTCTCAACAACAGAACACGAAGTGTGGGATGTTTAAAGAGTTTAATCAAAGATCCATGGAAACTCTTATAAGATTTGGCTCTCTTTTTGAGTTCTAAGCACTTTGTTGACCACCATTTGAAGACGAAGAAATGGTAGTGAGAACATCAGTCACTGAAGCCATCACGCTCAGTGCTGCCTTCAGTACGTCTTGAGAACATCCTGGCTTCACTATCGTCCTCACCTATCCCCAAAAATGTAAAAAAAAAAGTATGAATATACAATCATTATGAAAAGATAGTAAAAGAAACACAGAAAAAATAAAGGTTTTACCTGGTCTAGATATTCTTGCAGCTTCTTGATACGTCCCATGTAGTCTTGATCTTCAACACATAGACTCACTGCTTTCGCATCTGCACCTGGACCATCGTACTGAACCGGTCCTGGGTTTCTGTACAGATCTTCCATCAAGAATTTCTCTGCGTTCTGTCTCAAAAGCCTGCCGAAAACCATTTTTACATATTACATAACAACTGAGAAACACAAAAAGCAACAACATTAGTAAGCAAGTGTCTTCATGAAGAAACTGCTTACTCGTATGCTTTGCCTTTCAGATCCACCATCGCCGGATGAATTGCAGGTCTACCAATTGAAGTTGATGTAGAACCAGCATTTTGGGACCAGTTCTTCACCGTCATCATTGCCTAAAATGGTGTGAGATCAGTAAAGAAACGAGTTGTATCAAATACCATTTTTACATTAAAAAGAAGAGGACGAAACTCAACTGTAATAGGTGCAGCACCACATTTCCACTTGTTTACAGGACTCTTTAGGTTGGTCACTGTTGCCATGTAACCATTCAGACCAGCTGCCAGGATGTGGTAACATATATGTCCAAGAACCTGACAGGTTTTTCCCATTCAAAAGTGTGATTACTCATCCAAAGATTCTTATTAACTTGTATTGACATTGTAGTCAGAGTGGCAGTGACTTACATAGGCATAATCACAATCGAATTTTGATGGGAGAGATCCACGAGCTTGGTAACCAAAGAAGTGACATATAGCATTGAATTTCTTGCCCTTGTATGTGCCTTCTTTCTGTCAGAAGTTTCAAAGATTTAATTTCATAGGCAAGACTGTTTTTAGATGCAGCAAACAACTTAAATATTCAGAGAAGTGGAGCATACCAAGCGCTTGTTCATTTCAGTCTCCACGAGATGTGCAAGAAGCTTCTCCGTCTCAATCTGGAGAAGAAAACAAAACAAGCATTTAGGAATCCAACTTTTTCAATAACATATTAGCTCCAGTATTTTTTCTGTTTCTTCTGATTACCTGGGATAGCTGAGCAGAATCATCAGACTCAGGATGGAGAAGTAGCTGCAACAACAAAAATCAACATCTTGTAAGCGCCCATACATAACAAAGAGAAATCTCAGGTCCAAAGAATTCGAACCTGTTTCTTAATGAATGGAGGAAGAAATTCAAACAAAGCAGCTGACCAAGGTGAGAGCTGAGTAGAAATCTTATCAGCAGCTACACCCTCCCTAAGTAGCCCGTGAATTTCCTGCATCGCACAAAGCCAGCTTAGACATGAGATATAATACTAAAACGAACATCTCAGATTAAATAGCTGCGAATGATATATACATTTGTTCACAAGTATTAAATCATTACCTTTAACAGAGCGTAGACTTCAGGAATACTCTCTATGATCCCTTCGGGAATGAGGATGACTCCATGATTCTTGTCTGGTGCCAATCAATGGTATAGCAATCAAGTTAGTGAACGGTAACATACATCACTGCCTAATATTTCATACAAAGTTTTCTTTAATGGGACCTTGTCCTGCTCTTGCTTGAACTGCATCACAGATCTGTTTAGAGATGTCAAATATGGTGAGCTTAGATGCTGCAACCTCCTCGCCCAGTATCACCTGAGAGAACGCATCACATGCAAATGAGAGTCTAGAAATACAGGCAACCAAACAGATCAATTAGCTATGTTAAGAAACCGAATTTAAAATAACCAACCATGTTTGGATGAGACTGGAGGGCACACTCAAGGGCAACATGGGAGTGCTTGCGACCCATGAGACGGATGAAATAATAGTACTACCAAGAGAAAAGAAAGTGAAATTTGATATTAGAATCATAAAGAGCACAACTTTTCTTTGTTCACTTTGTCACAGATTCCACATTCTTGATCAAAGTATATCTTATCATCCGAGTATGAAGTAAATAAACCGCAGTTAGACTAGAAAAGAGTTTAGCAAGAAATAGCATTTACCTTCTCTGCAGACAGTGCATCAGTGCATGCATTGCTAATGAGCTGAGAATTCACCTGTATGAATCAAGATATCATTAGCCAAACATAACTTATCTTTCTGTATGAAAATCACAAAGGGATCCTTGCATATGGTGTCAAGACAAAAATAACCAGAGGGTTAAAGTTGAGATTTACCTTGCATATGGTGTCAAAACCAACGTTTGCCTCCACAAACTGATTCTTGAGATCTCCATTTGTAGTAACTGGAACACCAACTACCTGAAATTTTATGGGTGGCTTAAAGTATCAATAGAGTGATTATAAATAAAACTATCAAAAAAGGCGATAACGAACAAGTTTATGACCTTTGTGGAGCATTTTGCTTCAGCGAAAAATTCAGCAAGATGAGCTGCATCTGTGTTTGATGTTACACCTTCAAAAAAGCACAATATAAACTCTTGGTTTAGTAGAAACTCACACCAAAACTTCGCCAGTGAAAATAAATGAAAAAGTTAGGTATACCTCCAATGATAATAAGGCCATCTAACTTCAAATCTGTACAAGCTTTGAGTGCAGCGTTAACCTGCTCAGTGGTTCTGATCTGATCCTTGGTTCTTCCCAGCAAATCATAGCCACCTTAAAAATAAATTTCACCGCCAATTTATAAGAATAAGGTAATGGTATTACAAAAAAAAAAGGTAATGAGGAAGATACTGCAATGCATTCATCAAACAAACCTACCTTGGTTTTTGTAAGTCTGGAGTATATCATCTGTGATCTCCAGAGTCTTTTGCGCAAACAGGCCTTCTGAACCACCTATGGATCAAAAAGTATAGAGTTTGACGACTGTAATCACAAAAGAGGAATATCTACGAGAATCTGCTCTCACACCAATGAGTACATAGAGGTAATGGAACTTACCCAAAAAGCCAAGCAAAGTGCTTTTTGCATTGTGAACCTTAAGAGCCTCGAAAAGACCCCAGATAACATTGTGTCCACCCGGAGCTTGCCTTCCACAGAACACGATTCCAACCTTGATTGATGGAAGCTGAGTAATGATGTGAGCATCAGAAACTTTGGCAGTTTCCCTGAGGAAATGAGCCAAAGGCTGTCCTAAAGTATGTGGGAAGGCACGAGCTATGATGTGGGAATCAGAAGCCTCAGCCACAGTGGTTTCATCACCGAGCTCCACGCGGACAGTAGTTCCCTGAAAAAGAACATAAAGGGGAGAACAAGAGCAAGTTCAAAATAGTAATCCAATCAGAACCTTCAGCTTTGAGATCTGACAAGTTGAATCTGTAACAGCAAAACATCCAGACCAGGCTGAAAACTTCGGACAAAACATATCAATGAGCATTACAAGCTGGAAACTTTAGATCTGATAATGTAATTTTCCTCGAGTTACGGAAAGGCACAGTTAACCGACAGCAGAAGGCTGTTGGATTCATTGCAAAAGTCCACGACAAATATATCAAACAAGAAAACTTCAAAATAGATCCCCTATGAAGTAGAAAGAAGGAAGAACCTGGAGACAAGGAGGAAGCTCAGGTTGGTACTGAGAACGGAGTTGCTGAAGAGGAGAGAGTTCTCTGGGGATTCCAAAATCTGAATCCATGGCGTTACGTTCTTGTGTAGAAGAAGTGTGTTCGGTGAAGTGTGTGTTAGAGAGAGAGAGAGGGGCCTGGTCTTTATTTAAAAGAGTACAAAGGTCACGTGTAGGTCACGTGTAGGTCACGTGTAGGTCAAGAGAAATATACATCCTAAACCAATAAGGAAACAATATTTATACGATTGTTCACAATACTCGGTGACTATTTTCTTGGTCTCGTCCTCAGTCTTTCTTCAGATTTTGACTTCTCTTATTTGTCCCAAAGTATCTCGACTATTTACTAAAAAGCCACTGGATCTCACCTCGAGATTGCTTCCCACTGTTTAGAGAGTTGACTTTTTTTATGAATTGGGCTTTTAGACAATGTACTTTAAACTATTGTGATGGGCCTATATATGTTCCATATGCTCAACGAGATGTATAGGTTGGGCCTGTACATGTTTCTTAAGTTCTGATTTAAATCAGATTCCTTTTTGTAGTTAATTTGGGAGTTATATTTCTCCCCTTTCGGCCATGTTCGTTTGTCTAATGCCATGTTACCTATCAGCGACAAATAACATATAACAGCAAAAGGAAAGAGACTGCAAATTTAATTTCAATATAATAATATAAAATTCGAATCTATCACTAACTTTCAATTTAAAATTAATTGGTGATAAGTAAATTAACTTTATTTTTATATTAGTTTTAATTTTTTTTAATATTAATATAAAATTTCTTTCATTCATTAACACCATTCCTTTCAAGCGTGGAACCATGAAAGCCATATCTACAAGATGGCTCAACACAATAAAAAATCTAAAATTTCTTTATATTGTTTTTTGTTATACTTCACAAAGCGACAACTTAACTACTATACATGTTGACAGAAAAAAAACTACATATACATATTTTATCATCATTTGTAAAGAAAAAAAAATTATATAATGATGTAAAACTGAAATGCATCGTTGTCCATAATGACGTCTAAGCCCAAAGAGATTCTCAAAGCCGACATGGTTTGACTTATACCAGAGATTCTAACTAATTTAAACGATGCCATGCCACACACACAAATTACAATCATTGCTTTTGAAATATTAATTTGCTACTCAACTACTATAAACGAATTCCTACTATTATTTCTTCCATTAGGTTGACCTATGTAGTCGAGGCAGGTCCCACTGTACTAATAACTCGACAGCTCTGGGTTCGCCACGACTGGTAAAGTGTGAACCGGAGGGACAAAAGCGTCGGCCACGTCCCACCAAAAAAAAAGGATGAGACGAGAAGGCTCTTCTCATCCGACGGCTCAGATCTCACTAGACCAGTCTATTCTGTCTCTTCTCAAACCCGTCGATCTCTTCATCTATCGCCAACTCTGCTTCTTTTTCTAACAAAGAATTAGGATAATGTCTTTCTAATTGTGACCAGTACTTAATTTTCCATTTCCTGGTTGACTTTTTCTTTTTGTTGTTGTATCAGTCTCAAGGCTTAACTAGACTTGACATCCACATGTGTTTGTCTGCTATAATATGTCAAAATAAAAATTATTGATCATCATATAACACAAAAGTTCAGAATAAATTAGCATGAATGTAGGATATATATCTATTAAATACTAGACGTCGAATAATAGATGATGGAAATATCAAGGAACTCGATTAATTATGGCCATTTGGAAACAATAATATCACATTTTTACGTTATTAATTAACCTTTAGAACTCGATTAATTAACCTTTGCAAATATTTTTTTCAGGTCTTGTGGATACACACTAAACAGACACGCATATTATTCATAGATACGTGTGTCCTTGGATGACTTATAAAGAAAAGCGAGATAATGAAGTCAGAAAATAATCAAATATTTGTAAGGACCAAACCAAAAAAAAAAAAGATACCTTTAGCAATTGACAAAAATATAACAGAACTAAAAAATATTCGAAAAATTGTTTTCCTATGAAATATAAACCGTATAAACTATCGGGACCGGCTTAAGAACAATAAAATAAAAACAAAACCCTTTAATTACTCTCTTCAGCTGCCGCTTTCACTTACCTCTTCCTCCAACTTCTTCTTCTACCTTCTTCTTCTCGTACGTTTTTCTAGACTGTGGAGCTAAGCAAATCTGGCTATAGAAAACCCTGACCACAAGCTCAACTTCATAGCCTTCAAGGCCAATCACAAGAAAGTCATGGTGATACTTCTTATAACCTTTTGTTTTGTTTATGTTATTATTTTCTCACTTCAAAGTTTCAGGGTCCGATGATAAGAACAGAGGAGGAAAAAGACTATGCGAGTCCAGCGTGGCTAATGCCAATGCTACGAGGCAACTACTTTATCCCTTGTTTGATCCACGCCGATTCCAACAAAAACGAATGCAACATGTTCTGTCTTGATTGTGCTGGAACTGCTTTTTGCTCTTACTGTTTGGTCAAACACAAAGACCATCGTGTTGTTCAGGTCCAATATCTCTTCTATTTCTCTTACCCCAAACTAATATCGGTTTTGTATATTTTGTGATGTACTAAATAAAAAGGAAAATGGAATAAAATTGCAGATAAGGAGATCTTCTTACCACAACGTGGTGAGAGTGAATGAGATAACAAAGTACATAGACATCGCTTGTGTTCAGACATATATCATCAACAGTGCAAGGATCGTGTTCCTCAATGAAAGACCTCAGCCAAGAATCGGAAAAGGTGTTACAAACACTTGTGAAATATGTTGTAGAAGCCTCCTTGATTCTTTTCGCTTCTGCTCTCTCGGTTGCAAGGTATAAAAACATAAACATAAACATATCACATATGTCACTTCTTAATGAATTATGTATCATACTTTTGTTCATTAGTTAGTTATGTTACTCGTGGAATGATGTGTTCTTCTTGGTTGTTTAAAACTCTTTCAGCTTGGGGCAATGAAGAGAGGAGATCAAAGTCTGACCTTCTCTTTCAGAGGGAAGCATGGGAGAGAGTACCAAGGTGGGTCGGAGTCAGATGAGGCTACTACACCGACCAAGATGCGTAAGACCAATACTTTCAACCGTCTGATGAGTGGTCTCTCGATCTCTACCGTTAGATTTGATGACTATGGTCAAGGTGGTGATCAACGGTCTTCAAGCTCAGGAGATGAAGGTGGCTTTAGTTTCTCTCCGGGAACACCTCCGATATATAATCACCGGAATTCAAGCAGACGTAAAGGGATCCCACACCGTGCTCCGTTCTAAAAAAGTTACTGAACTACAACCCCATATTAATAGTTAATTGAAAATATAAATAGTAAATTGAATAATTCGCATCAATATTATAATGTATAACTCTTGGGGTGAAATCTAGGATGTAGTCATAATGTTGTGCATGGGCCAGTGTCTTCTTCTTTTCTATAGTTTTTTTTCTTGAAAGATAAAAAGTAAACATAATTAGGCATATACACAAATACATTCTTATATAATATAGTTAAGGGTTTGATGTTAGCTTTGCTTAAAAGCCTATGGCTTTGTGTTGTAATGTAATGTGTACATTAATTTTGTTCATACTGTAATAATATGAAGTAAAACTGTAATAACTGGAGTATATATTATGCGTTGTCTACTGCAGCTAATATCTTCGCCATTGTGTATAGAATTTAAAGGGTGAGGTCATACCTATAGTCCACTTATCCTTTCTTGATTTAAAACTAATTTCCGAGATAATATATAATTGAAATGGTGAGGTCATCATATACTTATATATGCATTTGTGTCTAAAAAGTCGTAAGAGTGACACAGAAATATATTGTTTTCAATAGTGTTGATTGTTTTGCTATAGCTTGACGTTATCAAGAAGAATATTATAATAGTACGCCATGGAATGTTATTTGTATCAACGATCAATATGCTTTTCAAAAAAGTAAGCTACTGGATAGAGCCGTGTGGAATCTGAAAGCCTGCGATTCTCTGCCACCATTAACATGGTATCTTACTCAGTGTCATATTATAGCTCTAGTAATCCATGAACCTATTTTGATTATTTTCACATCATTTAATTACTCTGCTTGTTCGTATTGGTAAATTAACAAAGAAAATAACTAAAATGATAAATTTTCGCTTCTTCAGAACATGCAGAGGCATAACTGAAATTGTGGAGGCCACCACAAGTATATATGCATAATTGGTTGATCGTTTTTCAAGTCTTTAAATAGAAAGAACATATACGCACATAAATTTTCATTACTTTTAATCTTATTTAAATAAAACCGTGGCTATTTTTCATTACACAAAAACACGTGCACAAGAGATTATTGCAGCCAAGAACGGTGGCTCTGACACGTAATCTGTTGTAGAAATCGGACTGGATAGAGCAGGGTCGCAGCTAATAATTTGAGAAATAGTGCAATAAATGGAACACCGGATTTAACGTGGAAAACCCCAAAGGGGAAAAACCACGGACAAGGTAGAAGAATTTATTCCGAGGAAAATAATAGGAGTTACAACCTCTCAATTATAACGGAGAAAACAATAATAATTCTCTCGTTATAAAAGGAGAAAATAACAAACTCTCTAAATAATTCTCTCTCAACCCGATCCCAAATACCCGTAAGGAAATATACCCGAAATGAAAAGAAAAAGTTTTTTTTTTTTTTTCTTCCCACTCACTCTCTCTCTTACGTTCTCTTCTTCTTCCTTTCTCTCTTCTTCATTTCTCTCTGTGATTTTGGGATGATCGAAATGATTCTCCAAAACTTGGTATTTATAGAGGAAGGTGAGGTTGGTGGCAGCCATCTTTGTGGAAAGATGAAGCTTCCATTTTTGACTTCTTCGCCTTCAACGTTTACGGCACCGCCTAGCCGTAATGAAGACCACCGGCCAACTCCTTGTAAAACACGTGCTTTAACAATCTCCCACTTGAAGATTTGATTGAGAATCAATCGGATCTTCACACCATTCTTTCTACCTTGTCATTCCATGTTGCTTACGTCTCCATCAGGCCACAAGAGGACCGACACCAAATAAACTTGTCAGTACTGACTGCTTTCGTCAAAAAATCTGCTATGTTTTCTTTTGTATGAATCTTCTGCATATCCACCGTTCCTTCTTCCACTTTCTCACGAACGAAGTGATACTGGACTCGAATATGCTTGGTTTTTGAATGAAAGGCTGGATTCCTTGTAAGATGCACGGCACTCTGACTGTCACAAAAAAGAGAAATTGTCTCTTGTTTGTGCCAGAGTTCCTCCATCACCATCTTCAACCACATTGCCTCTTTACTAGCTTGTGTAGCTGCTATATATTCTGCTTCAGTTGTTGATGCCGCTACAATTGATTGTAGTTTTGAAACCCAACTTACAGATCCGCTAGCAAGTGCAAACACATATCCCGTTGTGGATTTGCTCTTATCCAAATCTCCTGCATAATCTGAATCAACATAGCCTCTGACAACAAAGTCTGATCCTCCATAACATAATGCAACATCCGAGGTACCCTTAATGTATCTTAGGATCCTCTTAACGGCATTCCAGTGCTCTTTACCAGGGTTCGCCATGTACCGACTTACTACTCCCACTGCTTGTGCAATGTCAGGTCGTGCACAAATCATTGCGAACATTAAGCTTCCCACTGCTGATGCATACGGTACTCGAGACATTTCCATCCTTCCTTCTTCACTGCTAGGACTCATACTGGAGGATAACTTGAAATTAATAGGAAGTCACTACAAGAAAATAGCTCTATTGCAACAGAAAAATTGCAACGTCCATTTTTGTTAATAATTTGCTATGATTATTGCAATTTTTTTGCAATAATGAATATTTGTTACAATTTCATCACAAATTTATTGCAAAATAACAACTATAACAGACGTTGCATGTTTCCGTTACTAAATTGCAACCTCTTGCAACATAAACAAATATTTTGCAAATTTAGCAAGAAACTTTCACCACTTTTGAATTATTGCTAATTTGCAAAAAATATATATAAAAAATATGTGGCAAAAAATGTGACTATTTATATTGCTTTGAGACCAATATAAAGCAATAACTTCAGACTCCTTGCTTTAAGTCGTACTCTTCTCCCTTCATTCCTCTGTATTTATTCTTAACCATCAACATCACATGATTATATACCATGTCTTCAACTTTGAGTGGATAACACGAACCCATCTCTTGAAGTCCCCTGGCCATGGAGTTTTTTTTGTCGATTCCTTGTTTGCACAAGGAGAGATCCTCGAATGATTATATCAACTTGCAAAATGTGCAAGGAAAGCCCATCGATACTGTAACTCCACAATACTTGGAATTTCAACACCGGAGAATAACACTCCTGTCGGGAGAAGCCGCCGGCAACGAGAATCTCCACCGCCGAAGCCGCCGGCAACGGGAATCTCCGGTGAAGAAATGAGTTTGGTGGTGGTTTTTAAATAATCACCTGTCCAATTCATCATGAATTGGTTTGATTACTAAACTAACTCTAACTAAAAGAAAAAAACAGGAAATTCCACCGCCGAGCCGCCGGCAACGGGAATCTCCGTTGAAGAAACGAGTTTGGTGGTGGTTTTTAAATAATCGCCTATTGTGTTGCTTTGTTATTACTTCTTCTTTTCTCAACACATATCCATCTTTATCTTCATACCCTCGTCTAAGCCAAAGGAACAGTGATTGGTGCGCTACAATGAAAATGCAACCAAGGGGAAAAATTATATGCAGTGAAGAATTGGATCAGAGTCCTTTACAGTATGAGAGTGATAATACAGTGATTGTGGCTGATCCATTTATCACAGTCGATGGTTTAGCTGACCAACAAGAACAGTTTGTCAACCTGCACGATGTTCTTGATGAGGAACTAGACTCAGAACAAGATGATGTAGTATCTGAAGATTCTCAATCAACAGAAGACAGTTCAGACTGCTGAGACGTCAAGACGTGAAACTGCAACGAAGAGATGACAAATCCTCTTTTTGTTCTTTAGTTTGTTACCTTGACATCTTGATTATTACCAGATTTTTTTTTTTCTTTTGAAACACTTACCAGCTCATTCATCTTTTTATTATGTAAACTGTCTCGCGTAGGGCTGGGCACAAGCCGAGTACTCGGTATTTTTGCTATACTTAGTACTCGGCTTGGCTTGTACGAGTATTCAAATTTTGGATTTGTACTTAGTTTGTTAAAAACAAGTACTTCCAGTTTCAAGTACTTGCAAAAAATTAGCCGACTTACAAAATACTTGCCTTATTTTATTACTTGTTACTTGTAAATTATTTGTAAATTACTTGATAATTATTGGTAAATTATTTGATAATTAGTTAAAATTTAAAAGTAAATAAAGGTATTATATTATATATAATAATATATCATTGTTTTTGTCATTATTTTTTATGTATTTTAGTTATTCGTGAAATAGAATATATTAAAAAGGAAAAAAGTTTCAAGATACTATATAAATATATCACTTATGTTTGATTTATTTATAAAAATTGAAATATAAACAAGTTATTTTACTATGATTTAAGAAAATGAATCTTTGTTCAGTAACAAAAACGAGTAATCGCTAAATAATTTATTTTATTTTATTATTTTATATTTGTACAAATTTAATTAGACTACTTGATACACGACTTGTTCAAAATAAGTATTTGACTTTAAAGATTATGTACTAATCAAATTAAAAATATGAAAGTAACTAGTAATTGTGGCAATTCATAAATTGCATAAATTTTAATTAACTAATAAAATAGATGCTACATATTTAACAAACCAAATAGTATATAACAAGAAACCGGACAAGTAAATGATAACAAGTAACAAATCAAGTAACGAGTCAAGTAGTTAAAAATAAAAATGAACTTGATACTTGACTTGTACTTGCGAGTAATAAAATTTATTTACTTGTTACTCGACTTGATTGTAACAAGTACTTGTTTTTTCAAGCCGAACCAAGTCAAGTAGCGAGTACAAGCCAAGTATCAAACATTTGTGCCCAGCCCTAGTCTCGCGCTTGGAATTTGTCAAATTTATTTCTAATTTCATTAACTTATCAAGGTTTGAAAACTTGACAAATTGTTTGTAATACTCACATTTATAATTTTAACCTTTCTGTGCAAAGCTTCACGGACACCTCCAAGATACAAAAGCACATGAGACTTTGAGCACAGTAGTTTGAAGATATTGAAGTTAGAGACAGGAACTCCACCCATTATCTTATATTTATCAAACAACTGTGGGTCCACTAACGCATCTTTGCCGTTTAGAAAAAGCAGTGGATGTACCAAACCACGCATGTGAATGCTTCTCTCTTTCAAGACTTGAGTTACCATTGGACCTAGCTCAAGTCCCATTAACATGTGATAGCTAACGTACAGAACTGGTCCTTCTGAAGGTAAACCTTCAAGGCTCCTCACAATTTTACCGTCTTCTAGTGTTGACAGATATACAGGGGAAGTAGCATCTATTAGGACTCTGCACAACAGAAAAATTAATATTAAGGACCCGTGACCATATGCTTTCTTTGTTTCTTCACCTAAAAAAAAAGAAGAGAGAGATAAAGAGTGGCGATGGCTATCTGGAGGCGATCTTCACAGCCACAACAGATGGAGCTCCGATCTTCACAGCCACAACAGATGGAGCTCCGGCGATAGCAGTTCAAGCTTGGATGGTGCTCTCTGTCTTCCCGGTCTTCCATCTGCAGCAGAGAAGCTGAACCGACAACACATCCGAGCTTTGACGATGGGTTCTTCTTCTCTTCTTCCTCCTCGGGCTTCTACTATTTACATATGAGGACGACATGCATGTACAGATGTAAATCTTCTCTATCGGTGAGAACTCCTCAACTTCTACTCTTTGCAAACTATGTTCTTTTGTTTCATGGTTATGTAGGGAACAGACCTGTGGTCCTGACTCTTTTATGACTCAACTTATAGTTTTTTATTCTCTTTTCAAGCATCATTTTCAGAAGATGACTTTGTTTAATTTTTTTAACGGTTTGAACTTTGCAATTGTAAATTCAGTTTTGGTTGTTTTAACGAAATAAATACATAGTTATTTCTGTTTTATTTTGTTGACTGAAAGTCTAGAACTCAAGAACCCACACGTAAGTTATTGTTGACTGAAAGTCTAGAACCCACACGTAAGTTATTCTAGTTTCATATTAAAAATTCTAAACTTTTGTGTTTTATTTGAAAATTATTAAATAATTCACAAGAAATGAGCTTGTAACTAGCTACTAGAATATTTTTACTTTTTAGTCAAATGTTGTTCCCTCCTTGTATTTCATTTGCCGCTTCACTTTAGTTTGTTTAAAGAATATTATGCTAAAAAGATATGATATATCCAATATCGAGAGGTTTAGATTTTCTTGTTTTTTATGTATATATGTATACAGCTTTAGACGTGTTTTAACAATCCAGTAAACTTCTGCATCGCAGTTCTTTGAAAGCAACCGTCTCCAGATGGCAAATGAGGGTCAAAATCATGGAGCAGACCAACCTATGAATGTCTTAGGTGTTCTTAATCCTTCCAGAGTGAATGGATCATTGTGGTAAAAAGAAACATACATATATTTTATACATGAACCTCATGTTAAAGTACTAGTTGCGTTATATTTTTATTTTTGTTTATAGGTTCAAACGTGATTCCCTAATCACTAGTGAGATAAGAACAATCATCCGATCTGATTTTCCTGGCCCATATCGAAACTGGTCAACTACACCGCAACATGTAAAAGAGCGATGGTGGTTCACATTTAAGGTATATCACAAAACATTACATATTTACAAAACAAATCTTGTCTTATGTTTCCATTGGAATAGAAATACTTATGCCATATCATTTATGTTTTATGTATAGCGTTCTTATTACTTTTTATAAATATATTTTCAGAGCAAATTCTTTTGGAATCACATGATTGAATCCGAGGTGCGAAAAATGTTTTGCAAATGTGCTGCAACTAAACTGATCGATATGATCAGCCGAGTAAAAGAAAGAGGTAAGCAGCCATAGTGGATCCTTGATGATTACTACAAAGACTTGGTTGCCTACTGGGGAACAGATAAAGCTAAGGAAAAAAGTAAAAAAGCTTCTAAGAGTCGAATGTCAGATCGAAACGGGCTGGGACCTCATAAACACCGAGCTGGCTCACGTTCATATGCTAAGGTTGCAGATATATTGGTAAGACACGTGTTTTCATATTGTACTACTTTGAATGTTATTTTCTAACATTTTGTTTTGTAGAAAGAAAAGAATGGAGATGCATCTTACATTGATGTTCTTCGTGAGACACACAAGAAACCAGACGGGTCATTTGTGGATGAAAGGGCAAGGCTAATTAGTGAAGGATTTGAAAAAAATGTAGCTGATCATATACTTGAAGATGATATCCTGATCACAGAAGAGCTAACTTCAGAGAAAAAGAATCAAATGTATTTGAAGGTAATGCAATAGTCTTAAAAATCTTTTTATTTTCCTAGATTTTTTCATAGATTTTTTTTTGTCTTACATATATTATATTCTACAGTTGGTTGATTCTACACAAGGCCGTGTGTTTGGTCTTGGAGCTCTTCTTAGTGAAGTTTCACTCAATGGTAAAATGCCAGTAACCAGTGAAAGCCACTTAGAAAATGATGAGTTCAAGAAAATGGTACAAGACATTTCTCAAGAAAATGAAGACATCAAAGAAAGGTTGAGCAAACTCGAAGGCTTGGAGAAAATGATTGCACTTCTTTGTCCAGCTATTCTATCCATGGGTGTCAACAACCAAGTTTAAATTGACTGCTTTTGTTATTTTTCTAAGGTTTTATTAGTTTTTCTAGTTTTAATTTATTGCTGGTTTTCTATATTACTGCATTGTTGATTTTTTTAAATATTTTAGTTTATTTAATAAAATTGGTTATTTGTCTTTTGTTTATTATAAAATAAATATAACGTAAAAAAAATAACGCATCTAATGTTTTTTTGGGTGCAAATATTAAAAAATCCATCTAATGTTTCTATAACAAAATACTAAAACAATTAATCTATGCAACAGAGTTGATATCTATTAATTTATTAAAATATTAAACCATATAGTAGTCACCATCAAAACAAATTGCACCAAATTTATTATTAAAAAGTAATTATAAGAAAATTTGCAACAACATTTGCTATATCATTTATATAGCAAATTTTTCAATTGCAACAATTTTAAATTGCAACCATACATTGCAATTGTAGCAAAAACATTTTTTTTATATATTTTTTTTTTGCATTAATATTACGAAATTTCAAAAAAAAGAGCAAATTTGCAATGTTATTTGCTATATATTTTACGTAGCAATGACTTGCCACAATATATGGTTACAAAATACGTTGTAAATATACAACAAAAATGCTATAAAACATTATTGCAAAAATATGACATATATAGCAACAATTCAATTTGTTGTTAATTTTGCTACGTATATGCAACAAACACAAATTTGCAACATCCAAACAGCAAGAAGTTAAATTTTGTTACAATTTTATTGCAATTTCATATTTGCAACAATATATGAGCATATTGCAACAATATATCATTATTGCAATATGACTATTTTTTTGTAGTGAGTGGGGTAGAAACTGGCTTACAATCTTGCATGTTGAACCTTCGCAAGATTTTCTTCAAATAATTCTTCTGTGAAAGCCAAATCTTCCTATTATTTCTGTCTCGGTGAATTTGCATCCCTAGAATCTTGTTTGCTGGTCCCAAGTCCTTCATCTCAAACTCCCTAGTCAATTGTGCCTTCAATTCATTGATACGATCATTGTTGGGGCCTGCTATCAACATGTCGTCTACATACAGCAGCAATGTAATGAACTCTCCTTCACCAAACCTCTTGAAATATGCGCAAGGGTCTGCATGGAGTCTGCTGTATCCAAGGCTCATAATGAAGGAATCAAATCTCTTGTACCAACATCTTGGTGCCTGTTTTAGACCGTACAGAGATTTGTTTAACCTGCAAACCAAGTTCTCCTTTTCTTTTTCTTCAAAACCTTCTGGTTGGAGCATATAAATTTCTTCCTCGATCTTTTTATCTTCTGTGAAGATAAAATCCCTGCTGATTATAACCTTGTGGGCAGTGGGATCCCACAGGCGATACCCCTTCACTCCATCAGCATATCCCAAGAACAAGCACCTTCTAGATTTTGGATCTAGTTTTGTAGTTTCTTGGGTATTGTACATCACGTACACTGGGCTCCCAAATATATGGAGGTCTGAATAATCGACTGGCTTCCCTGTCCACATCTCCATCGGTGTCTTCAACTCAATTGCAGTTGATGGCGATCGATTTATCACATAACAGGCGGTGTTGACTGCTTCTGCCCAGAATTTCTTCTCTAAGCTTGCAGCTCCCAACATTGCTCTTGTTCTTTCTAACAGAGTCCTGTTCATCCGCTCTGCCACTCCATTTTGTTGAGGAGTGTATGATGTAGTGAACTGCCTTTTGATGCCCTCTGCTTTACAGAATTTGCTAAATGCATCACCAGTGTATTCACCTCCATTATCTGACCTCAAACACTTGATCTTCTTTTCAGATTCAAGTTCCACCCGTGCTTTGAAAACTTTGAAGACTGAAAACACATCCGCCTTACTCTTGATAGGATACACCCAACATCTCCTAGAGTAATCATCGATGAAGGACACAAAGTACTTCGCTCCTCCTAGTGATGTAACTGGTGCTTGCCACACATCAGAGTGAACCAATTCTAGAACCGCTTTACTTCTAGAATTCGATGTGCTAAACTTCAACCGATGCTGCTTGCTTGTAATACAATGCTCACAAAAGGATAATGATACCTTTGTGAAACCCGGAAGTAACTTCTTCTCTGCAAGAATTTTCATGCCTTCTTCAGACATATGCACAAGTTTCTGATGCCACACCGTTGTAGCCTTCTCACTGGAACAACTTGAAGCAACAGATGCTTCTGATTCTGACAAAGTTTCTCCTTTTAACATGTATAACTTCGCAGCTATCTTCTCTCCTTTCATAAGCACAATTGCTCCTCTAATTACTTTTAGAGTTCCATTCTCGACTTCAACTTTGCAACCAAGATCATCAAGTTGCCCCATAGATAATAAATTCTTCTTCAGGCCTTCCATGTGCCGCACCTCATGAATAGTACGAATTGTACCATCATACATCTTCATCTGAATGGACCCAGTGCAAACAATCTTAAGCTCATGATCATTGCAACTGTACACAGATCCTCCACAGATAGGTTCATATTGATGGAACCAATCTCTTCTAGAGGTCATGTGATATGTAGCTCCTGAGTCGAACAACCATATATCAGCGAACCTTCTCCTGTTTTCGCTTGAAATTGCTGCTTCACAACACAAGGCTACTCCATTATCTGAAGTGTTTGCAACATTTCCTTGAGGGTTGGAATTCTTTAATTCCCAACAATCCTTCTTCAAGTGACCTTTCTTGCCACAGTGGTAGCATTTATAAATCTTCTTACTTCTTGACTTTGATCTACCATGTTTGTGACTCCCACTTGAGCCATGCTCCATTGATCTTCCTCTCATCACCGTCAATGCCTCCACTTGTGGAGTTTCTCGTCTGTCTTCCTTACTTTTGCGCCGACTTTCTTCTTCCAGAACCGCAGCTGCAACGTCGTCAAAGACTAGACTGTCGGTGGAGACATTATTTGTTAAGTTAATGATGAGTTGATCATATGAATCTGGTAGACTTTGAAGTAGAAGCTCAGTACGCTCCTGTGATTCTACTTTATAGCTCAACGAAGTGAGTTGAGAAAATAAAGTATTCAAGGTGTTGATGTGCTCCGTCACTGAAGTAGATTTCGCCATCCGTAGAGTATAAAGCTTCCTCTTAAGGAAAATTTTGTTGTGCAGCGACTTGGCCTCGTACAATTTTGCAAGGTGATCCCATATCTCCTTTGCAGTCTTCTTCTCCTCAATGCTTGACAACACTCCATCTGCAAGTGCAAGGTGAAGATTTGCAATAGCATTCCCGTCCATCTCGTTCCACTTATCATCATCCGTGTATGTAGCCGGCCTTTCACTAATGGCCGCTAAGCAGCTATCTTTCCTCAAAATAGCCTTCATCTTCAACTTCCACAGCGCAAAATTGCCGCCGTTGAATTTTTCGATCTCAAATTTTGCCGCCATTGCTTCTTCCAGAACCTATGCTCTGATACCACTTGTTGTAGAAATCGGACTGGATAGAGCAGGGTCGCAGCTAATAATTTGAGAAATAGTGCAATAAATGGAACACCGGATTTAACGTGGAAAACCCCAAAGGGGAAAAACCACGGACAAGGTAGAAGAATTTATTCCGAGGAAAATAATAGGAGTTACAACCTCTCAATTATAACGGAGAAAACAATAATAATTCTCTCGTTATAAAAGGAGAAAATAACAAACTCTCTAAATAATTCTCTCTCAACCCGATCCCAAATACCCGTAAGGAAATATACCCGAAATGAAAAGAAAAAGTTTTTTTTTTTCTTCCCACTCACTCTCTCTCTTACGTTCTCTTCTTCTTCCTTTCTCTCTTCTTCCTTTCTCTCTGTGATTTTGGGATGATCGAAATGATTCTCCAAAGCTTGGTATTTATAGAGGAAGGTGAGGTTGGTGGCAACCATCTTTGTGGAAAGATGAAGCTTCCATTTTTGACTTCTTCGCCTTCAACGTTTACGGCACCGCCTAGCCGTAATGAAGACCACCGGCCAACTCCTTGTAAAACACGTGCTTTAACATAATCGCCCCGCTGAGCCAGCGGCGCTGGCTGAGACAACGACCGAAGGGGTTATTTTTGACTTCTCAATTGGTCGAACTTCCAACTAGTTGAGCGTCCTTGCCACTATGAATACGACACGTGTCTAATGAACCATTCACGGATAACGTGTGTAGGAAGGGTATGAAAGGACCACGTGAGGCCTTCGGTGGAGTTCTCTTGTTCTGTTTCCATGATGTTAAGTAATATATTAGAGATATATTGGGGAGCAAGATGTGTATCTTGTCGACCATGTGTTATGGACCGTTGAAGTCCGATTATGAAGTGAAGCCCATGAAGTCTACGAAATCCAAATCGAAGAATATTATATAAATCCTATTATGATAAAGATTAGCTGATTTAGATATATATCATAAGATTTAGATAAATTATATTTCTAGTTGAGATAAATCTGATTCTTTTGTATATATACTCTCTTTTGTAAGTCATTAAGACAACACAATAATATATCATATTCTATTAGACTTTACATGATATCAGAGCATTCGGTCCTAGAGGATCAAGTTTAAAAAAAAAAGAAAAAAAAAAAGCTTCCGCATTAAAAAAAAAGTGTTCTTGTACTCGTGACCATCACGATGGCTGTGGTAATTGGAGAAGAGGATGAAGGGTGTTACGATGATGAAGACGATGTGCAGCCAGCTACATGACATAAAGTCAATGAGTTTGGTTTTGTTTTGAATTTTTTTTTACTTGGTTTTGGTTTTTCTTATACTACGTTTTGGGTTTTGTTTTTGACTATTAATGTTAGTAGTTGGATGCGTCCAATTTATTTAACGTTGAGTTATAGTGTTGGTGGGTGCAAGAATCATACGAGAGTTCCAAGAATATTTAGGGTTTATGTTTTTTTCATGGGATCATGGTTTTCACAATTTTTTTATTTGATGAGATCAATTCTATAGTCTAGAATGTCTCAAAGTGTTTTTTTTCCATAGTTTGGAATTTTGGTTAAAGTTTAACCATTACGTGGGAGTTCTAGTAGAACGCTTCAGTTCTAGGTCAAGTTATTTAGTCTAAGTTATAGACTGTCCGAGATATGGACGATTGTTTGGAGTTGCAGTTGCGCCCACGAGATGTATTCTCATTGTCAAGACCAGAAAAAAAAAAACGAGCTGAAGTTCATCCCTCCTTGTCTAAGATGAAGTTTAAACCCGGAGAAATATATTGATTTTTTTTCCTCGACACAATGTCCACGACATATGTGATCTGCTTTGTGATTGCAGATTTGTGTAATGCATCCCACATTTGTCGTGCGGGGGAGTATTAGAGATATATTGGGGAGCAAGATGTGTATCTTGTGGACCATGTGTTATGGACTGTTGAAGTCCGATTATGAAGTGAAGCCCATGAAGTCTACGAAATCCAAATCGAAGAATATTATATAAATCCTATTATGATAAAGATTAGCTGATTTAGATATATATCATAAGATTTAGATAAATTATATTTCTAGTTGAGATAAATCTGATTCTTGTGTATATATACTCTCTTTTGTAAGTCATTAAGACAACACAATAATATATCATATTCTATTAGACTTTACATAATACTCCTTAAGTAGGATCGCTAACGATACTACAAGTGTTCGAATAAGGAGTTGTAGTGTCCTTTTTATTTGCTAGTATTTTGGCGTCGTTATTGGAACTGTGATATTTTGTTTAACATTTCTTCTTAATAAACATAAACAATTATAAAACTGTCTCAAATAGAGTAAAATTCAAATTCATTTTAAATTTACATCATTTTGACCATTAAAAATACTTTTAAATATCATTACCCAAATGCAGAGATATATAATGATAATATATTACTTTTTATATTTTGATATTTTAAAATATGTCAAAATATTTGTTACTATTCATGATATTTATAAAAAAATCTATGTTTTAATCTATTAAAATTTACCAACATCTTTAAAATGTTACTAAAATCTAAAAGTTACTAATTTATTAAACTTATATTTTAGTGTTTTATAATTTTATGAATTTACAGGTTTATCAAAACTTTTTTTATCATATTAAATGATCAAATATTCTACTACTTCAGTATAAGAATCAATTCTGATCATTAACTTTTGTACATATCTGTATATAAACTAGTTTCAACAGTGGTACTTGAGCGGGGTTCAGCAAACATCAATTCTGTACAAAAATAAAGATGACGTTCTATTGACAATATATAAAATTTCCAGATTACATTCTGAAGATCTATCAATTTTCCTGTGTTTGTTATATTTTTGTAGAAAGTATTTTGAATCTATGATCATCTGCTTGGGTTGCCAAAACGTTTGTGAAAATAAATTATAGAAAAAAACTCGGCCATGATTAAATGGATTTTAATACAGTATTGCGAAATGAGTATGGTCGATATAAAGTTCAATAATATTCACCTGTTAAAAGTTCAAAAAGAAAATTCATCTGTAAAATATATATTTGCAAAATTTTGGGGAAAATCAGTAGGGAAGATGACACATAAACAACAGAACACATTCTACATCGACAGTTATGAAATGCACGTTTCAACACGCACATGTGTGAGATACTGAGATGTCATCATTAATTTATGTAAGAGCATCTTTATCGCTAGGGTTCTTATTTTTTTTTTTTTTTACTTTTTGCAAAAAAAAAAAAAAAAAAAAAATTAAAAGGTACCAATCGCGGGCCGCCACGTGTTGGTGGGGCCCGCGAACAGTACAAAACACCCACAGATTACGGCTCTTATTTTGGGCACAGAAGATACGTTTTTAAAAAAAATTGGGCCCCACCCTACTTAAGAGACGCGGTGGAAACCGCGTTAAAGATGCTCTAAGGCCATTTGATGACCCAGTTTGGCCCAAGTTATCAGTGGGCCCTAAGAGCACCCGCAATGGTGATCCTTAGGGAAATCCTTAAGAAAAATAATAATTAAATAATCAAAATAGTTAAGGATTCCATCTAAAAAATCCTTATATAAGGATTGATTCTTATACTATTCACGACACGTGGCGGCCCGTGATTGGTTGACATTTATTTTTTTTAATTTTTTTTTTAAAAAATCTGAAAAAGTAATAATAATAATTAAAAAATTAAAAAAACACTATTCATAACGACTCTAAGGAGATCCACGGTTGCGGATGCTCTAAAGATCTCAAACCCTAGCTACCTTTGGTATGAACATGTTTAGAAAAAAATGGAACACGTAACTAAGAGTGGGAAATCTTTTTTTTTTGTCCGGTGAGAAATCATACACGATCTTGTAAAGCAACAAGACGACGTCCTAAAGATCTCAAACCCTAGCTACCTTCGGTATGAACATGTTTAGAAAAAAATGGAACACGTAACTAAGAGTGAGAATCTTTTTTTTTTTGTCCGGTGAGAAATCATACACGATCTTGTAAAGCAACAAGACGACGTGCAAGGAGGTTCTGTCGACACAAGATGGTTTATATATGCCGCCTTATTTTAAATTTGTTTTAAGAATAGTGTAATTTGTTTGAATGATACACATACTAGTATTATGGCCCCTGCCATGCAGTGGCACATTTATTTTATAATATAAAATGTTAATATGAAATTATACTACATAACAATTGTTTCGGAGTGATGTAAATATATATCTTTCTTAAAATATTCACTTATATGATTGCTTTAGTATAACATTTTTATAAAGTAACATGTTCATAAATAATCTTTAAAAAACCAGAATGTATATAATATAGTTATGGGAATAGAAAAATGACCGTGGCTTTTTGAAAAAAGCCATTAGTGCTCATTAACCCAGGTGTCTATTGTCTACTTGCTATTTCGTCTTCTTTCCAATGCAGCATTCGTTGGTGATTTTATTCAATCTTTAGTTCATCTTATGTTGCATATCAATTCGTAACAGTTTGACACGACCAAAGGACGCTGTGAAGCGTACACTTCGGACCCATCAACTATGTGTGGGTGCTGAACACTTTGGTAGTGTATCAAGCTTGTGCGAGTCTGTCCAATGGACTACTCTCCCCCAGTGCAAAGAGATACCCCTTTACACTTTGTACACCGGGGTGGGGGTGGCTCCGGCGGAGATGCTGGCCACGCTAAATCCCGCAACCGACTTGGAAATCAACCTTAATTGGTCTGGTTTTCATCCCGTGTCGGGCGAGGCCATCGGTCTCACACACCCCGGACGACTCTTTCGAGAACATCCGCGGGAAAGTCTCCTTACGGTGACTTGGGGTGTGTAAAAAAAAAAAATTCATAACAGTTTGTAAATCTAAGATTGCTTTTGTCTGGTCAAAAAACTCTGCAAAATGAATTAGAATTAGAAATTGATAAATAGTATATAAATTAAAACAGTATTATTCAGAAAATAACTGATGAAAAAAGGTATTTGATATAAACTTGTAAAAAAGTACATGAAACCGATAATACATGCTCATGTTCCTCTCCTTGCCATGGCCTGTCAAATGATGTGGCGCCAACTCCAGAATCACTAAAAATTTCTCACTGTTAGTTGAAATAAATGTACAAAATAATACACTTTTCATTTCCCAAATATCACTCACTCTTGTATTTTCGTTTTCAATTATTCTTCTAGTTCATTTCCCCAGACACCATAGGTTCACGTTCTACTATCACTCGAGTGGTTCTTTTTTTTGTTTGTTAAAAATGGAGTGGTTCTTTGGTGGTTGTTTCTCAATTATTATGGATGTTATGTGATTAGTAAATCCAAAAAAATAGTGCAAAGATCGTGGTGTGATACTTGGATGTAACCGCATATGGATTTGTTCGTTATTATATTTTTTTCTTTTTGCTCAACTAAAATAATTTAAAAAAAAAACAGTTTTAAAAATATGTTTAAAGACATATGTCACTCCCAAAATTGTCAAATGACTTCTGTTTTATAGTATTAAAGATGCATGGACGCATGGTTGTTTTTATAAAGGTAATATATGGTTGTTGATAAACACATTTTTTTTTATTAACCAGGTGTTGAGCTTACGCCTCACCACCTAGTCCCGGTGCCAGCCTTTATCTGTACCGTTTAGGGCCCTGGGCACGCCTCCCTCTCCATGCAAGTCGAACAGGTGACCTCCCAGTTTGAACCCCCAGCTCGGGGCAGGTACCACTAGACTACGAGATCCTGGGCTAACATCAACACTACACCACATTAATTTTCCTGGTCATGAATTTTAATATTATGCATTGATTTGTTTCGTGTGGAGATTGTTTTTTTTCTCGTGTGGATTTCCTGTGAGTATTTAATGCACACGAAGTTGCTGAAAAAACGTTATCAGAATGTGAACGTTTAGTCATCGACTCATCGGCCAGGTGTGACCGTCTTGACACACGGTTAAAAGCATACGTAAATGTACTGATGTTCATATTAGTATTACATATATAATCAAATTATCCAACATATTAACATACACGTATTGCTCTTCTACACATGCTTCTTTACATAAGTTATCCAGCTATGGGTTATTTGAGATTTTTTTTTTTTTTGAATTGGATTATTTGAGATATTTCTGAATTTCATTTTTGGTAACTAGAAATTTCAAAGCCGAATTATATTTAAATTATTTATTTGATTGTTGCAGCTACAGCTGTTTCTTTTTTTAATTTAAGTCTTTGTTGATACTTTACATACGTGTTGATGATAGATTGATATGCTTATCTAACTCTATGTTGATAGTTTATATACATGTTGATGATATATTAAAATGCTTATCTAGGTCTTTGCTGATATACATGTTGATGATATATTGATAAGCTTTTATTTAGGTCATCATTGATACTTTTCAGTTTTCATACATTGTTTATACACTGATATGTTTTAATTAATTCGTTAATTATAAATGTACCGACAAAAAGAATATCAAACACCGGGTGAAGACAAATGAATTCGATGTACTCGGGTAATTAACTCCGGATTTGATTAGCCGGTTTAGAGTTCGGTTTACCTCTTCCTTCTATAAATAACCCGACTCTGTTTTGAATCTCTCTTCTCCTTTACTTGCTCTTATCGCTTTCAAATCTCTTCTGTACTTTTTCACACCCATGAAATGGGAATCTGTGTATCGCTCAATCGAAGAGACTCCAATTCTCCTCCAACGGTGAAGATCGTCTCGGTCAACGGCGATCTACGGGAATACAACGTTCCGTTGGTAGCATCTCAGGTCCTTGAAGCTGAATCAGCGGCATCTTCATCATCGTCATCCTCTTATTTCATCTGCGATTCGGATTCTCTCCGTTATGACGATTTCATCCCGGCGATCGAATCGGAAGCGCCGCTTCAGGCCGAGAAGATCTACTTCGTCCTTCCAATATCTAAACGGCGGAACCGTCTAACGGCATCGGAGATGGCGGCTCTCGCCGTGAAAGCAAGCGTCGCAATAGAAAAATCCGCCGGGAAAGAAATTCGCCGGCGTAAAAAGGGGAGGATCTCGCCGATCATGATGCTGACTCAGCCTAACGGTTCCGTTGCTGCTGTTAACGGGAAAGCTAGCGAGTCAACGATTAGGAAGGGAAGACCGTTGGTGAATAAAACGGCGGCGTTTAAAGCTTCGAGCGGTTATAACCGGTCCGGTTCGGTACGTAATTTGAGAAGATATTCTTCGAAGCGAGCAAAGTTGGCGGTTCGATCGTTTAAGATGAAACTTTCAACGATCCACGAAGGCTCCGACTTTTAAATGGGCTATATATATAACTCTTCAAGTCGTCTTTAATTTTGTAATGAACAAACAAATCAGGAATTCTAAAAACGAAAACTTGTATTCGAATAAGCAATACTATTTACTTGCAATTTTGTTTTCGTTTTTTACAGACTGATGAAATAATATAAGATGACATTTTGTATGTCTGCATATTTATTTTCCTTATATGTTTGTTTGATCGTATGTTTTGGTCACGTACCTCAAGCTATAGAAAAGCATATATGTTACTACTTACCAAACAAAGTGTGTGTATACATGTGTGATTGGCGATGTTACTATAATTATACAATCATAATTTATAACCATACTCAAGGTTAATACTAAGTTATAATTGTTGTATGGGTTGCCTTCCATTACTGAACGTATAAGTACAAGCTGAAACTAGTTTTGTAACAATTTTAATATAATTAAACTGAATGTATATCAAATGGGGAGTCATGGAGTATAAGCTTAGCCTTGGAGACTAAGATAACAACTAAGGAAATTTACTAGTATATTTTCAAGATACTTGCTCATATAATCATATAAATCAGTTTTCTATGTTTAAAATTCAAACTTTGAATATATGTACCATTCAATTATAGAATTCAAAGACTATCTTAATATTTTATATTGTTGGTTATACATTTTTGGAAATGCTATTATATGTTTTGAGAAATTATGTTAAAAATTTATGTTATATGGAGTCGAAGAAATCTAGAGATAACTAATAAACTAATTCTTAGCAAACTTTGCAGTTCATATCGCTATAATGGGTCTAATTCAACAATATAAATCTATTTGAAATTTGAATAATTATAATTCTAGGTTTAAGAACAAATCAAAAGCGTTATAAATGCGGCATTATTAATAATTAATATTAATTGACATTTTAGGGTTTGATATAGTCATATATAGATATGTCATGTTAATAAGGTCAATTTTCCATTTAAAAGTTAGTTAGACAAACTTTCTAGATACTATTTCCATTTTAAAGTTGGTTACAATTCTTTATTATTCTTTATTATTATTGCAGATGTATATCAATTGCCAGTCAATTAGGCTTTGGCTGGTAAAAAAAGTTGTAATATAAGAACATTTGACTAATAAGTATGTAGACTCCACTAGCTCAATGCACATATAAACGCTTAATAATTCATGCCATCATTAAGGCATTATATAGTTGTAAACATAAACCTTATATTATTGCCCACAAATCATATATAGTATACACTACATATATTTTAATTATAATTGGCTCTATAAGTCTACATGGTTCCAGAGAATCAGTGATCGAGAATGTTGATAATATTAAATAATAAATTTAATAATCACAGCTACAAGATGGAGAAAGTAGAATTAACACTTTTAAGGTGGTGCGATTACAATAATTTTAAAGCATGTTCCATCTCTTCAAAGTGTGCCCTTAGTTTGACAAAACCACTTAAATCTTACTTACCTATCAGATAATAAACAGGCGTCTTGTTAGAAGACAACAAATATGTAACAAAATCGTTATAAATTAATAATGTATACCTAACAACAATGTAGTAAAAACATATGCGATGTGTGGTAGAGTGGAGAATTGACATGTAAAAAAAGAGTGTGGATTTTTCTTTACTGATCATTCGGTTTGGCAATTTTATGGCACAGATGTGTAAGTAGCAAGCGTATCCATAAAAATATGATTTACTATATAGTAAATACTCTTGAAAAGGATAATGAAAATAGTAGAAATCATGAAATTTCTTGATTATATGATTATCTTTGATGATATCTTAAGTTAATAGAAATGTGTAACAAAACTTCTATTGATGTGGAGAGATTGGACATACTACACTAACGAATGTAAGCCGACAATTTCCAAGCGAGGATAAAAAAGTGATAATGCGAACAAAGCTTCATAAAAGCATTGGCTTTTCATGTTTTCCTCTTTTTCATATGATCCAAAACCAAAAAGAGCTTTTTATCATTTAAGTTTTGCTAATGAGTATTTGTAATATTTTTGTTAGAACAGAAAACTTTCAAACCCTGACTTAAATGTTTTCTATGGTATACAAAAAAACTGAAGAAAAAGTTTGGTTGTAATGTAGCTTGTACAGCTGTCATAAAATTCAACTCCCATTATCTAGGCTTGGCAGCAAGCAGGTACTTAATTTTTCGTCCTACTAGTTATTGACTTGTCTTATTCAAGTATTAAAAATTTTGATTTGTACTTATACTTGATTCAATCAAGTACTTATTAATCAAATAATTGTCTATATTTTAAATACTTACAAATTATTTGATAATACTTGATACTTGTTTGTTTAGATTTAATTTTTTAAATTAAATATACCAAAACATATAAATATGTTTTTTCATACTCTTTACTCTACTTAATTTATTCAAATTATTTGATTTAATGCGTGTATATAACTCATCTAAAATAAGCATGTATTACATTAAATACTTAAAATACTAATATTATTTATGAGTTTTATTATAATATCAATAGTAAAACAAATATTTTAAGGAATATTATAAATTTTTAGAATATATAACAAGTAACGAGCCGAGTCTTAAAAAAAATTGTGATATTTGATACTTGACTTGTACTTGCAAGTAGTAAGATTTGCATACTTGTTACTTACCTTGACAATACCAAATACTTGTTTTTTCAAACCGAATACAAGTCAAATAGCAAGTATTGACCGAGTAACAAGTATTAGTGCTTCGCCCTACCATTATCTGTTGTCAATCACCCCATTGTGGTTAATTAGTCAATTTATTACTAATCTAGCCAATAAACCTCATGATTAAGTAAGACTAGAGAATCTACCTTTGTTACATATATGCTTTTACCTGCTTTTGTGTATGTAGTTATCTATAATTGTTCTATTACATTCATCATCTTCGTTCATGATTAACAAATACAATCATATTATTTATTGAAAGTTTGACTGTAAACGAGATGCAACAAATTAAACCTGTAATAAACTTTATCATCAATATTTATTATTTATAATTGAGATACTAATAATATGTGAAAGAGTGCAATATGACAGAACAACAATAATGTTTCTAATGATTTTGCAACTCATCAATTCCATCATTCTAGTGACAAATGACTATTTTCAGAAATAAATCAGGTTTATATAGAATGATTATCAAGTAGATTTTGTGCATGTTGTATTACCAGTTATTAAATGATATTACAAAGATTACTAGTCAACAACTTAATAAAAAGTATTGTCGTTATATATGAATATCAAATACGATGTCGATGTATGAAGCTTCCTATATAAATTTTTGAAATTAGTCAACAACTTAATAATTAGGTAATACGAAATTAAAAGTTATATAAAACAAAAGCTAAAGATTATGTTAAACATTATTTTAATTTTTTTTTCCAAGGTACCATTAATATATGATGCAATTTTCTTTTACAAATTAGGTTAAAATAATGTAATATTATAAATTCATTCATTATGCAAAACTATCATGAGTCGATATGTAAAGTTTAGAAGCAATGATTAAATAAAGCATCTTAAGAAATGCTATAAAAAAAGTACTCGAGCATGATTTGGTTTGATCATTGCTCTATGCATGCTTGTTCTTAAGCCCTCACGCCCTACATCATTATTTTCATGTTACACCCTTTTTCATGTTACAATTTCTTGGTAAAGGCATGTTAGTGATGATTGATGACAGTATATTTGGAGAGCTTACATTCGATTTTATCAATAACAATATACATGTCCATCACACATATTACAAAAAGGTGAGTAAGTATATAATATTTATTTTAAAAGTATGACACGGGGAGTGTTTTTCCAACATCACCAAATGATGTAAAGCAAATAAAGCCTGAGTTTTAGAGTGATTATCTTCTTGATATGATTTGAATAAATTTAATATAATGTTAATACAGTTGATTATGAAAGAAATAAAAAGTAGAACATTAAAATAACATTTCCAATACAAAATATCAAAAAAATAAAATAAAAAGGAAAATGGTTGGAAGTGTCAATTGGATTGACGCACGCGCACCATTGGGTATTCGCTTACTACCAAACGCACTGATTGGATATTACATTAACTATTGGGCCCTCTTCTTCTTATAATACGACATGTGGAGCCCAATTCTGCTCCTTCCTTCCTCCAACGCTTTGCTACTTTCCTCTTCTCCTTCCATATGTGTGATATTATTCTTTTCCTGCACATTTATTTTATTAATTTCACATCGGTATTTGATAACTATTATTTAGGATTTATATGATAAAAATCAGGAGATTTTTAACTCACTTTTGAAATTTGATGAAATACATTTTGTAAATTTAAGAGCTCTTGATGAAAGCAAATAAAGAATACTTTCTTTTTGGTTTAAAAATAAAGAATAAGTACTTCTTAAGCAAAAAGTTATATACAATATGCATGCCAAATTTTCCCATGTTGATGTTTTATCCTTTTTCCAATATTCAAACCGTGATGATCTTGTGGTTGGATTTAAATGCACAGATAACCACGAGATGAAATAATTATACAAATAAGCTCAATTTCGCTTTTACAGAAATTTGCACTAGACTAAAAACGAAAGAGATATAAAGCATATACTATAATAATAATATTTGTAAAAAAATATTAAAAAGAAAAAAAAAGTAAAGAAAGAAAAGTCGCCACTCTCCATGAGCATACCACCCACCACCATTCTATCTACTACATATATGTCACTAAACTTGCTCTCCCTCTTCACACCAAAGATAAACAATATTCTCTTCTTCTTTAACTTCCCTCTCATCTTAGTAACTCAAATAAAGAAAAGCATGAGGACAATGGTTGATTTAGGAAAGCAAAGAGATCATTATCATCATCGCATGCAAACCATAGATACTGCGACGACCGTTGACTGCGCTAGTGAACTCCGTCACCGACGTACTCTCCGTTCACTCATCCAATGTATGCTCCCATATTGTTGCACTTACCAACAACCTTCTCATTCATACCAAAACGACACCGTTTCAGTCTCTTCCTCTTCCTCTTCCTCCTCAGACCACTCCTCTTCCTCCTCCTCCTCCTCCCATAGTAACAACAGCATTGTTAGTGGAACATTCTTCGGCCACCGTCGTGGAAGAGTCAGTTTCTGCCTCCAGGACGCCTCCGTGAGATCTCCTCCGCTTCTCCTCCTTGAACTAGCTGTTCCCACGGCAGCTTTAGCCAAAGAGATGGACCAAGCAGGTGTTCTACGCATAGCACTAGAGTGTGACCGTCGTCGAAGTATCAGCAACAGCAACACTCGTTTGTCAACGTCGATCTTTGACGTTCCTGTGTGGTCCATGTACTGTAATGGGAGGAAGATGGGAACTGCTGTGAGGAGAAAGGTGACGGAGAACGACGCCGTTTTCTTGAAGATGATGCGGTCTGTTTCGGTGGGAGCTGGAGTTGTGCCGTTGGATGGGGAGGAGCAGACGCTTTACTTGAGAGCGAGGTTCGAGCGAGTCACTGGGTCGAGTGACTCGGAATCGTTTCACATGATGAATCCTGGTGGTAGTTATGGACAGGAGCTTAGTATATTTCTTTTGAGATCGTGAGACTGATCATGAGTATGGTCATGTGGTTATTATATTATAATAAGATTCTTGTCTTAGTTCATGTACATTGTAAAGTAACACTACAATATGTATATACAATTTGTCGTGGTTTCAAAAGGGTTTTTATATAATTGGATTCGCTTTAAACGTTCTGTGATCCATCTATTCGTTGAATCATTCGCTAATAAGACTGTAAATCTCTTAGAATCCATCAATGGCAGCTTATGTCATTTTTGCCGAATGTCAGATTTTTTTTGTCATCAACATAAACAAATTCAGTTAACACTCTGTTAATTAAGGAGACTTCTTGTCTATATAAACAAGGTAAGACGGTTAACTCCGGACACCACATGTTATACTGTTTGTCATTGTATTTTGATTTTGGGTTACGTGCTTGATCTTAATCAATCGTATTTCTTCAAAATAAACTGTAAAAATAGATCATTCTTCTAGCATTGAAACCAGTTTCACCGATTAAAAATAATTTGTTGTAAAAATCATATGAAACTATCGTAGATTTTTCATACATTCTATTGACCAAATAAATTTTTTAAAAAAAAGTAGTCTACACCTTTCTTGGCCCGGTTGATTCCTAACACTTTTTATTGATTAAGCAAGACTTTGATTGGTAAAACATCTCAGAATCACGAAAAAGAATTAAACTACAGAAAACTAACTAGTGAAATCAATAGATTGTTGGTCTAGTAGTAAATGAAAGTCTAGTAGGCAATCCATCACTTTAATTTAATTTTTGTTGGAAAATGACTATTTATATTGCTTAAATTTCCGACAAAATGATAAAACCACATTTTTAACCAAAAAAATCCAGTGAAAACATAGTTACCGAATCACATTTTTGAATGCAATACAAGTTACAACCATTTTGCAGGTTACCAATAAAGGTCAAAAGGTTAAGACTGTTCAAGTATGATGTATTTTGTAATTCCTTGAAAATTCCAAGGTACACAGTCATGTCGATTGCACGTACGATGCCTCGTGAACTTCCATGCTAAAGCAGTGTGCGATTGAGACCAGACAGGGAACCACAAGATCGAGGGTCTTGGTTTTTAGCTTCGGTGTTTGCTTCGGTTCCAAATCAGTGCCATTGTCGGATCTCTTTTCTCTTTTTGCTTTTGTTTTTTTTGTTTTTGTTTACTTGTCTCTTTGATCAGACCGAGCTTTATTTCAACGTCGCTCAAACTCATTCCCTTTATTTATAATAATGTTTAAAAAAAACAAAACGCATTCTTTTTTTGTTGAATCTCTCTGATTGGATACAATAATTTAAGATTTGGCTTGAATAACAAACAATAAAAAACATTATAATATAGACGCACGCTCAAGTCTGATTATTAAATATTGTGTTGTGTTTGTTCATAGAATGTAGACAATCCTTTTAACATATACTACAAACAAAGAAAATCAGTATTCAATCACGGAATTATTCCCTAACATCAATTAAATAAAAAAGTACATAACACTTCAGAAAAAAAACTAGACACATTCTCTGGTTAATTATATCTTGAAATACATTCATTGCACCAAAATATTGATTAAAAACTCAATTACTAATTAAGGAAACTACTAATAGTAATTGTATAGAAGCCGACGTCCCACAAAATGACAGAGCCATGCACAAACGTGATATCCAGCAAGGTATGTGAGACTCTTAATAGTCTTATTGATATGTTCTTTTGTCTCCATTTTGTGTGTGATAGTACTGCTTGTCTGACTTTCTTGTTCTCCATTATAGATTCTCAAAATCCTTAAGATTTTATTTCTGTATTTGCATGATTAAATAATGGAAAAGAAGGGGAATAAATTAAAAAGAAGGATGGATGAGTAGGTATAGAGAAATGGGAGATGCACACGAGGGTACAATATAAACCCTAACATATAAACATAATGGCTCCACAACCCATCTCCTTTAGTCTAATTTCACGTGTACTCTCGTCCCCATTGTTCCCTTGTCCTCATTATTAAATAAAAAATGTTGATATATATCAATATCATATGTTTGTCACAACATTTATGGTTTGTATTATTGTAATTGATGTGTTAATTATTATCATGTGCACCCGGATTCTAATTCATGTGTCACCGCATGGGTTCTATATATCCAAGATCAGTTTAGGTTTTGAACTATGATTTTCCGTCCGTAAAAGAAGTTTTGTTAGCTTAGCAAAAAAAAGAAGTTGTGGATGATCACACATCAATAATATCATCGTTAAGTACATAGTCTTAGAAAGTGACAACTATTTAAAAGAACATTATATAACTCTATAGTGACAACTATTTAAAAGAACATTATATAACTCTATCATATGACTAGATCAACGTGATATTGATATCTTTCCTTTAATTTGTTTTTGGTTTGCTAAAGAGATATAGTTACTTTGGTAAATTATTATATCAAATTTTATCAAAATTGATAGAACTACCAATAAAAGTAATTAATCCAAATGCTTAAATGGTGACAGAGAAAGGCAGTGTTAAGAGCAGAATTATCCCTGGCTCTTATGAGGGTTCTTAGGGGGTGGGGATCATTGTTTTTTTTTAAACCCACCTCTTATAACTCTTCTGCAAGAGCCACCTCTTAAGAAATTCTTGTACTGTTCGCGGGTTCTACTGACACGTGGCGGTCCGTGATTGGTTCATTTTTAAAAAAAAAAATCAGAAAAAAGAAAAAAAAAAGAAAAAAACTAAGAACCTCTAAGGGGCTCTTAGGATTAATCATGGTCTAAGTTGGTCCAGCACCGGCTTAGTTAACTAGCTTTTCAATTGTCAGATTTGCCGCCTCTAAATCTTTGAAATATAAATTATCTTACACTAGGCCTATAAAGCCATTTTAATTGGTGAAGAAATAATTGTGATGGCTTTCCTAGCATCTTTCGTTTTATAAAATTATGCAATTAATCTCTAAATCTTTGAAATATAAATTATGCATCTTTGGGGGGTTCATATTTAAGAGTGGTGCCGCAACTGAAGGGCGACGAAGATGAAACTATGATTAGGAAGGCTGTGTGATTTGTAGTAATACTTGCACATTCTCACCAATCTATTTATTCCTTTATTTATTTGCTGTTATCCAAATAAATCTCTTCATACAAACTAACCAAAAATGAAAACATGAGACACTAGTCTCACACCATCTTTATGTAGAATTCATTTAAAAAATCGTCATACTTATGTTAGTTTCTGTACGATTTTACCAATCATACATGTTCTGTTATTGTGTTATTGTCTTTACAAACTTACGTACAGTTAGCTAGAATTGTACAATGTTTTCTAAATTTTGTAAGAGAAATATACATAACAACATGCTCTGTGATCTATATATCAAAGGTCATTATAATCTCAATCCAGGAACACTGAATTCTCAGCGAAAAACTATGTACTTACTCATTAATCATCAAGACGGACATGATTCTTTTCTATAAAATATAAGAGCAAAATTATTGTAGGGTTTTTAGATCGGAGTTCTTAGGTCGGAGTTTTTAGAAAAAGTTAAAGAAACAAATTTTTAAGTTTTCCTAAGAACTTCAGCCTAAGAATCATGCAGTAATGTTGCTCTAAAGCGAAATGTACATTAAAAAAACTGGAACGTAGTTTTATTTTAATCAAAGGAGAGTTGAACTACACGTCGTTTTAACAAATTGGATATATAGCCACACGAATAATTCTAAGGCCCAGAAGTGATAGGAAAAAAATGAGTGGCGATGATGGTGAAAGTGAAAGGCCCTTTTGGGAGATTCTTATGTGGCTTGGAGTTGGAGGAGTAGGGGTCTTTGTGTATTAGGCCGTTGCTGTTTGGGCTTAGAGGAACACCGTAAGCTATGCAGAGCTCAACGATCTTCTTCTCTGGTGTTGGTGTTGTTCCTCCTCCTCCTCTACGTGTCAGATCAGTATTAACTCCAGCGAATCCAGCAACTGATCGAGGATCCATGGCGAGTCCCTCTGGTGGTCCGAAATGGGCTCAGAAAACCATCACGCTTCCACCTCAACGCCGTGGATGTCATCTCATCACTCCTAAGGTTTCTTCAATTGATTCGACTTTGTGTTTTTTTTTTATTTGATTTTAATCAAGCTTTGTGAGGTTTTTGTGTGTTTGAAACAGATTTTGAAGGAGATTGGACAAGATCTGTCGGGTTTTAACTGTGGTCTCGCTCATGTCTTTTGTAAGTTTTCTTCTTTCTGTGTAATATGTCTCAGCTTCTGGTCTTATTTTTTTCTGAATTTCTTGATTGAAAGTTTGGATTTTTTTATGCAGTACAACACACAAGTGCTTCTCTTACGATCAATGAGAATTATGATCCAGATGTTCAGGCTGATACCGAGACTTTCTTGAACTCCATTGTTCCTGAGGTATCTTCTTGCCTTCTCAATATCCTCTCTATGGTGCTTGAGTTGATCATTTTGTTTCGTTTGCAATTTCAGGGGAGGTCAGCTCCTTGGAGGCATACCATGGAAGGTTAGTTTACTAGTTACCATTTACCATTCTTTGTTGGTTTCCATTAAGCTCATTTATAAAACATTGACAATCCGAAGATGTTCACTTAGTTTATCCTCTGTAAATGTGATTTTATATGGCAATTCATATCATGAAATCCCATGTGTTGAGAATTGAATTGTGTAAATAAATTGCAGGTCCAGATGACATGCCAGCTCATATCAAATCATCGATGTTTGGATGTCAGCTCACGTGAGTCACGATTCTGTGTGTTTCACAATTTATTGTGGATGTTCACTTGACAACTCTTTTATTGTCACTGCAGAATCCCAATAACAAAAGGAAAACTTGGCATGGGAACCTGGCAGGTAATCAATTTCTTCCGTCTGACTTAGTAGACATTACCACATTCACCTGCTTTCATGTTTCCTCATTTATGGTTTGGATTGATTGAAACTGGATCTTATTGGTTTTACAATACTGCCATTGCTTACAGTTCATTTTGATCTTTTTGTGTGTTGGAAATGTTGGGGGGGGGGGGGGGGGTTTCAGGGAATATGGCTATGTGAACATCGTGATGCTCCAACAGCACGCAGAGTTGTGGTCACACTCAATGGTATCTAGAGATGTCTCTTCATGTTTAAATATGGCTTTGTAACCTCGTGGATTTACCTTCTTGTAATGGAAGTTACCTTTTTTATAAGAGAATGGTCTGCGAGTAATGAATCTTCATATGTAAAATGTATGCAAAGAAGAATGAAAAGATAAATTTCTATAGAAAAAATAAAGAATGTGCTCTGCAGAGCAGAGCTCATCAAATAAAGGTTCTTTAAGACAACGTATATAAGATAAAACGGCAAAAGAAGAGAGGAAGAAACCGAAAAAACTTCTGTCCAAAAGAGATTTGTTTATGCTTTGTTATCACCAAGCTCCATGTCTTCTAAATTCATATGTTCTAATCCTTCTTTGAGAAGCCTAATCTCATCTTCTGTCATACTGTTCTTACCATGCGGTGTAACTTTCGTATTTCTCTGTTTCTCTAACTCCACCGCCCAACTGTAAATCACCATTCCAACCACGGCTAAGATCATCCCTGCTATGTTCTTGAATGTCATCTCCGAGTCAAAGATAAGCCATCCTAAGGTTAGAACACAGACTGTTTTCATGTGTCCAAGAACTTGGAATGAGGTAGCAGAGAATCTTCCGATGCAGAGATACTGGCTTATGTTACAGAAAACCGCCAATGCGCAAGAGAGAAGAATGCAGAACTGCATGTATGTGTGTGAGACGGTTATCAACTGTTTTATAATAACTGGGACGTTTATAAACATTTAGATACTTACAATGGCACCAGAAGACATCTTGTAAGTAGTAATGAATCTGCCACTCAAGAAATAGTCAACAAATGGACCAAAGATGAGGAGTGAAAGGGCCTGGATTGGAGCTGTCTTGCTCAGCAACTCGAAAGATCCGACTGAGTATTTCTTCTGCAGTGAACCTATTGACTGTGTTTCAGAGAGATAATGTATCAGAAACACTTGAACATCATCATCAAGAAAGAAACTTTTCAAGGTAAAAAAACCTTAACATAAGGAGTTTAAAGGTACTAAGACATCTTATCTCACATTATCCTAAACAATAGATAACAAACACGACTTGTATATTGACAATGTGTGAACATAAGTCAGCTTATTCTACTTAAAAGCTAACAAGCAAGACAACTTGTAACGTCAGAGATTGAAAGGACAGAGTCACAGCCAGATTGCTAGTTATCCGATTAAAAGTTTCAAACTTGTTGAGAATAAGAGTTCTAGCAAACATATACGCTCGAGGAAATGGAGATATCACTTACGATCTGCTGCAGAGAGGAGGAGAAAACGGCAGTGCAAGCACAGATGAAACCTTTAGCATTAACCTTGACATCAGTCACAGTACAGATCCCAACACCAACAACAACAACCATGACAGAGGCCTTGACTTCTCTAGAGTAATGCTTGTTATGGAGAATCCATTCCATCACGCACACAACCGGAATCATACTCAGCTTCGAAATCTAATACAAAGGGCAAACCAGGAGAAAGAAAGGTTAAAACTTTAACCTGGTAGAAGCCAACCAACACAAAGGAGGGGGGATAAAGGTTAAAACTTTAACCTGGTAGAAGCCAACAGAGTTCAACATGAGGCTGAAATTCATAGCTGCGATGGAGATGTTCGCGACGAGGGAGAACCAGAGAAGCTCCCAGAGAGGCACGTGTTTGGATGCCGATAAGCCGGTGGCGTTGGAGACGAGGCCGACGAGAGCAGTGAGAGCGAAGTGGAATCCAGTGAGAGTCGTCGCTGATGGAAAAAAAACAATTCAATAGAATCAGAGAGAGAGAGATCCATGAGAATGTTAGGGAAAGAGAGATAGAGAGAGATCAAACCGAAGGTGAAGGCGAAGCCAGAGGAGGACATGAGCTGTTTATTAGCCATGATGATCCCCACCGAGCTCGTCACGTTCATTGCCCATGCGCCGACGTCGGAGACAGAGGATGCCTTCTTCTCGCTCTCTGCCTTCTCCATCTCCAGCTTATTTGGATTGGATCGGATCCAACACTATCAGATCCCCCACGAGATCTGGAGAAGGAAGAAGATGAAGATGAGATCTGGAGGAGACGAGTTACTGTCTCTGTATCTTCTTCTTCTTCTTCGTTCCAGTGGCGAAGCTTTTCTTATTATTTATAATTAATTATTTACCATTTTTGTTAAATACATTATTAAATGTTGACCCCTGTCGTTTTACATTATTTTGACCTCATCTTTCCGTTTTTTGAAACCTTTTTTTTAAAAAAAAATTCTCTTAATTAATTAACCAACAAAAGTTCCTTTCACATGTAAACATAGTGGCCCATCTCCTTTAGTCTAATTTAACGTGTACTCTCGTCCACATTGTTCCCTTTTCCTCATTATTAAATAAAAATGTTGATGTATATCAATATCATAAGTTTGTCAGAACATTTATGGTTTGTATTATTGTAATTGATGTGTTAATTATTATCATGTGCACCACATGGGTTCTATATATCATTTTAGGTTTAGGTTTTGAAATATCATTTTCCCTCCGTAAAGAAGTCTTGTTAGCTTAGCCAAAAAAAGTTATATTATATTATGGATGATCACACATCAATAATAGCATCCTTAAGTATCATACTCTTAGTTAACTAGCTTTTCAATTGTCAGATTTGCCGCCTCTAAATCTTTGACATAATTGGTGAAGAGATAATTGTAGAGGGAAATGTACATTCAAGAAACGGAACGTAGTCTTATTTTAATTAAAGGAGAGTTGAACTACACGCCGTTTTTTAACAAATTGGATATAGCCACACGAATAATTATGAGGCCCAGAAGTGATAGAAAAAAATAAGTGGCGATGATGGTGAAAGTGAAAGGCCCTTTTGGGCCATTGTTATTGGGCTTAGAGGAACACCGAAAGCTATGCAGAGCTCAACGATCTTCTTCGAGTGATTCGACTTTGTGTTTTGATTTGATTTGATTTCAGTTAAAGCTTTGTGAGGTGTTTTTGTGTGTTGAAACAGATTTTGAAGGAAATTGGACAAGATCTGTCGGCCTCATGAGGCACGATCCTGTGTGTTGCAAACTTTTATTCACTTGATAACTCTCTTTTATTGTCCCCGCAGAATCCCAATAACAAAAGGAAAACTTAGCATGGGAACCTGTCAGGTAATCAATTTCTTCCCTCTGACTTACTAATACATTACTACATTCACCTGCTTTCATGTTTCCTTATTTATGGGTTGTATTGATTAGAAACTGGATCTTAATTTCTTACAGTACTGCCATTGCTTACACACTTCACTTTTTTTTGTGTTGGAAATGTTGGGTGTTTCAGGGAATATGGCTATGTGAACATCGTGATGCTCCAACAGCACGCAGAGTTGTGGTCACACTCAATGGTATCTAGAGATTTCTCTTCATGTTTAAATGTGGCTTTGTAACCTCGTGAATTTACGTTCTTGTAATGGAAGTTACTTTTTATATGAGACAATGCTCTGTTAGTAACATGCACTTTTTGGTGTTTATTGCATCAGAAAATTGCTTAATGATAATACAAGTGAAAGTGCAAGAAAGAACATAGAAATGAATCTTCACATGTAAATTTCATGCAGAGAAGCAGAAAAACATATTTCTATAGAAAAAAAAAGTGTGCTCTCCAGAGGAGAGAGCTCATCAAATAAAGGTTCTTTAAGACAACGAATATAAATAAAAAAGGTAGAATAAAAACAACAACAAAAACTTTGGTCTTGAAGGATTCATTTATGCTTTGTTATCTCCAAGCTCCATGTCTTCTAAATTCATATGTTCTGATCCTTCTTTGAGGAGCCTAATCTCATCTTCTGTCATACTGTTCTTACCGTGCGGTGTGACTTTCGTATTTCTTTGTTTTTCTAACTCCACCGCCCAACTGTAAATCACCATTCCCACCACGGCTAAGATCATCCCTGCTATGTTCTTGAATGTCATCTCCGAGTCAAAGATAAGCCATCCTAAGGTTAGAACACAGACTGTTTTCATGTGTCCAAGAACTTGGAATGAGGTAGCAGAGAATCTTCCGATGCAGAGATACTGGCTTATGTTGCAAAACACCGCCAATGCACAAGAGAGAAGAATGCAGAACTGCATGTGTGTGAGTTAGTTATCTATTGTTAGATAATAACTGGGACGAGCAAAGCTTTGGATTCTATAAGCGTTTAGATACTTACAATGGCACCATAAGTCATCTTGTAAGTAGTAATGAATCTGCCACTCAAGAGATAGTCAACAAATGGACCAAAGATGAGGAGTGAAAGGGCTTGGATTGGAGCTGTCTTGCTCAGCAACTCGAAAGATCCGACTGAGTATTTCTTCTGCAGTGAACCTATTGACTTTGTTTCAGAGAGAGAACTTATCAGAAACACATGAACAGCATGTCAGCATCATCAAGAAAGAAACTTCTCAAGGTAAAAAAGCTTAACATAAGGAGTTTAAAGGTACTAAGACATCCTTATCTCACATTATCCTAAACAATAGATAACAAACACGACTGATATATTGACAATTTGTGAACATGAGTCAGCTTATTCTACTTAAAAGCAAACAAGCAAAACAACTTATAACGTTCATAGACTGAAAGGACAAAGTAACTGCCAAATTGCTACTTATCCGATTAAAAGTTTCAAACTTGCTGAGAATCATCTTGCACATAATCAGAGAGAGATCTAGCAAACATATACGCTCGAGCAAATGGAGATATCACTTACGATTTGCTGCAGAGAGGTGGAGAAAACGGCAGTACAAGCACAAATGAAACCTTTAGCATTAACCTTGACATCAGTAACAGTACAAATCCCAACACCAACAACAACAACCATGACAGAGGCCTTGACTTCTCTAGAGTAATGCTTGTTATGAAGAACCATTCCATCACGCACACAACCGGAATCATACTCAGTTTCGATATCTAATACAAAGGGCAAACCAGGAGAAAGAAAGATTAAAACTTTAACCTGGTAGAAGCCAACCAACACAAAGTGGAGGGGTAAAGGCTAAAACTTTAACCTGGTAGAAGCCAACAGAGTTCAACATGAGGCTGAAATTCATAGCAGCGATGGAGATGTTGGCGACGAGGGAGAACCAGAGAAGCTCCCAGAGAGGAACGTGTTTGGATGCTGATAAGCCGGTGGCGTTGGAGACGAGACCGACGAGAGCAGTGAGAGCGAAGTGGAATCCAGTGAGAGTTGTAGCTGATGGAAAAGCAATTGAATAGAATGAGAGAGAGAGATCCATGAGAATGTCAAGGAGAGAGAGTGATACCAAAGGTGAAGGCGAAGCCAGAGGAGGACATGAGCTGTTTATTAGCCATGATGATCCCCACCGAGCTCGTCACGTTCATTGCCCATGCGCCGACGTCGGAGACGGACGATGCCTTCTTCTCGCTCTCTGCCTTCTCCATCTCCTCTACTTATTTGGATTGGATCGGATCCAACACTATCAGATCCGAGACACGGAAGAGAGCTCCAAGAGATCTGGAGAAGGAAGAAGATGAGATCTGGAGGAGACGTGTTAATGTCTCTGTATCTTCTTCTTCTTCTTCGTTCCAGTGGCCTTTCCTTGAAGCTTTTTCTTATTATTTATAATTAATTATTTACCATTTCTGTTAAAAACATTATTAAATGTTGACGCCTGTCGTTTTACATTATTTTGACCTCATGTTTCCGTTTTTTGGACCATTTTTTTAATTCTCTTAATTAATTAACCAACCAAATTCGTTTCATATGTATTTAATTTCAATCTTCTCGTTTACGGTCATGGGTCATGCATCATGCCTTTAATTTTCCATAAGTCTAACGTCGTCAACTACACCATATCGTTAGATGGTGAATCAATTTCTATAATAAATATTTCCCAAAGAAGTTCGTTAATTATTACATAAAACATGTATCTAAGCTAATCCAGATCCGAACCGAAATTAGAAAATATCCGATTGGTACCAAAATCTCTAGAACCAAACTTACTCACATCACTCGTTCAGATCTCAAGTGCTCATCGGAGCTCGCTTGTTTACTCTCCAAGAGGTCTGGGCCGAGCCCATGTACTAATTAAACTCTCTTTTTAATGGATCCTTTTGTTGCCAAAAAAAAGATTCTTCGTATAGTAACCAGAATAAGAATCACAATCTCCTTGCACTATCATAGATATATTTTCAAAAGAAAAACAAAACAATTATACATACTCAAAGATGAGATTTCATGTGCTTTCCAAACATCCAATCATTTCTTCTACTAACAATAACAAAATAAAATTACATAATGTTTCACCACCGACTGCAAATATATCAAAATGCATAATAAAGGCTTGAAATTTGTAAATTTTATATATATATATATATAGCACACAAGGGAGATTACCTCTCATAATCTCTTATCTGAATCATTCTTTTGCAAGTTTTAAGAGTGTCTCTGTGCTCCTGGAGGCGGCGCGGGCCTTGGGAAGTAATGGTCGAATTGCTCATCTCCAAGCTTCGGTGCTTCCACATAAGGACTTTGCGGTTCCTACATTAATTGCATTTCATGAGTGGCAATAACAATGCTATCCAAGCAATATATGTAAGAGACTAAGAGTCAAACATACTCGGTACTATCACATAAATCATAACATTAACAACTATTTGATCAACACATCAGTTTGACATCTTATTCTTGAATCTCAATCACATACAAACATGGTAAGGTTCCGTCAGTTGTGCTTGATGTGACATATAGTATACTAGTAAGATGGCACATCACGTGTCTAGTGGATGGAGTGGATAAATAAGAAGAAGGTGTACCTGAGGCCCAAATGTAGAATGAGATGCTTCATCAGAGTTTGGTGATGTGGATGCATCACGGTCTTGCCCACTTCCGTTTATTTTGTGAAGCTCGGCTCTTACTAAAGGATCACTCTCACTGGTCAACTTGTTCTTCTATATGACCAGAAAGTGTTTAATCAGTCCTTCCTTATTTTCTCGAATGAATATTGAACAAATATGCGCTACATTCTCCAAAAAGCAAATGAAAAAAAAGAAGAAAACCTGGAAGATTTTCCCCAAAGTTTTCAATCCCTTTGCTCTTGCACGAAGCTCTTCTCTCTTGGCAGTGGGATCTTGAAGAACCTGAAACAAAGAAAAAGCATAAAGTAGTTAAAGCAAAAGGAATTGGACCAAGATACTAAAGCAGCCAAACAGCGAGCAGTTATAGCTAGACATACCAGCTCACAAACACGGGAGAGAGTGTTTTCGATATCAGCAACATTGAGTTTCCACAAAGAATCAATCATCACTTTCTTATGGGACTTCATGTACTCTTCAAGTTCCTTCTCAGTATAATTGCCTTCAGCACTTAGTTGCCTTTTCATTTCCTCTTGCAGCTGAATAAAGCGTATGCGCCTAGGACGACAGAAAACAGCCAGAAAAAGAAAAGTCACTACATTTTTGTCCCTAAGAGAGGAATCCAAGTTCTAGAAAGTTAGGAAAGTATTCTTGGGGTTTGTTTTCGGTGGTTGACTTAAATGTTGCTTATGTAACCATTCTACAACTTATAGCCCTAATATGAACATGATCTTGATGAAGTCGCCTTTCTTCCTAAGTCACTAACCTGTTGCAGCTGTTACTTGGGATTTGATGAAGTGACCTTTCGTCCTAAACCATTCAGCAACAAATGGTACACCGAGATATATAGCTTTCTTCCCCAGCTCTTTCGCTGCTTGTCTTACATATATATATCCGATTGTGTTCAACATTTCCACACCGTATGCTGTTGAGGAATAGATACAGAAGGAGGTATGTCTGATTTTTAGTAAAAGATGTGGCATTGGAAAGCATAATCCATGAAAGGGAACAATATGCTACATAACATGTTACCTGCATTTGAGAGTCTTGTTACTTCAGCTTCAGCATTGCTGATAAATTCGTCTTTGTTCGTCACATATAGGTTGAGGCGGTCCTTAAGAATCTGAGCAAGTTTGTCTTCTCGTTCTTTCTGAACAGCCTGAAACCAAAAGCAATCTAACATGCTTAACAAATTAGGAAAAAGGGTGACTCTGGGTACTCCGTACTCTCTGTCCAAGTGACATGTCAAGCAAAATTCTTTAACTCCTGATAATCTAAACAACTGTCGCTCAGGAACAGATGTTTAATCTTGTCAATAGGGTGAGAAAATGTAAGAAAATTCAGATATGCTTTCTCCCGTTTTATGATAGGTGTATAGTATGTCAGGAATGACAGTGATGTAAGCTTCTTCTTAAGCATGACATATTGTAGATCTTTAGTTTACCCTCATTTTTTCAATGATCTTTTTAGTATCAATCTGATCCCCTTCAGAGAGGATATCAAGTGAAGCCATTGATGCCATAGCAAGCTGCCCTATGTATTCTTCAAAAAGTTCACTCCCAAAAAGCATAGCAAATATTGCCGCGGGATCAATGATCTCACTGCAAGAATGAACACCACAAGTAAGAACTGGGGAAACGAACAAATTCTTTGGAAACATGATGCAGATCCATATCACCAAACTTCTAATGGTGCAAACAGCAAATCACCAATGGAAACTATCAAAAGAGAGAACAAGAAAAGACACTAACGTTGAAATCCCTGCCTTCCCACTTGTGTCATAGGCCTGACGTTGTCCTGGATCACTCAGCACTTGGTACGCCTCACCCAAAACCTGTATAACAACAACTCACGTTTTCAAAAATCTCATCCAAAAGACTAACCAAAGAAAGATAAAGTTGATCACGAAAAACAACGCTGTGAGCACTGCCACCATACTATGCTGATATCTTGAAAATCTGATTTTCCTCAAAACTTATGTCATTATTAGTCTTTCTGATGTGTTAACAACTAGACCATGTAAAGCAAACACCAAACCAAGAGGAATCTCAACTCCACTCTTTAAGTTTCCAAATCACTGATTATATCCTAAGATGGAAAAAGTCATTTCCTTTCAATGCGCTCAACAAACAATGAGATGAAACTACAACAATCATGAAAAGTGAGAATGTTTAAAGCATATAATACAAAGTGCAGATAGCATCCTCTATGTTAGATCAGCAAGGTCCCCACTCCAAATACTCAAAATCTGAACTTGCCTGGAAATTATGAGCAGCCTGAGGATCATTGGGGTTTTTATCTGGATGCACTTGGCGTGCCTGTAGAAAACCAAACAAGCCAAAAACAATCAGCATATCGTAATGTCAAACTCAACCAACCTAAAGCAATAGAGAGCCATAGACACTTGAGCTCTTAAGCTCTTAAGCTTATACTCATACTGTAACTCGAATCCGAATCTCTCCTCAGATTTGAATTTACATCGGAATCCAAAACAAAGCCCTAGAATCGTAGAATCAAAGATTCGATTTGGAAAAGGAGAAAAGACCTTGATGTAGTAAGCTTTCTTAATCTGAGCCTCCGTAGCGGTGGGGCTAACGCCGAGGACATCGTAATACTCCGTCTCCTTCACCATTATTATCCGATCCCGATCTCTTTACCGCAACACTCAGATCACACACGGAAGAAAAGCGAAAACACACCACGCGCGTTAACGTTGACAAGTACGCGCCGGCTATTTCAACTCAACCGCTCCTTTTCTTCTAGTTTTTTATTTTATTTTTATTCGGTTCAATGTTTGAATGGTCGGAATATCTGATATTCGCCACGTGTTTTTCTGTCATCGTCTGCTTGGATTCCGCTTTTATTTTCAATCTAATCGTTTTCAATATATCTTACAGATTAAGGACACCATTAAGGAATATTATAAGCTTCTAATCGTTATTAGAGAATTTTTTATTGAAAAATTAGAATCATGTTAAGGATTATCTAGATGGTTGACATTAGTAGTTATCCTATACATTGTAGTTATCTCATTCTCTTGTAGTTATCTCTATGTTAGAGATAGAGCTTATCTACACCTATGTACTTTTATATAGATGAGTCTATATGAATGAGAATAATATAGAACACTTTCCACAACACGTTATCAGCACGATAGTCCCTATCCTGAAAACTAGAAACCAAAAACCCATAATCCGTCCGCAAACTTTAGAGAGACCGTTCTCTTAAACCGTGAGGAACCAGAAGGCGATCGATATATCAAATTGAAGCCCAAGATGAGAGGAATCTGTTGCCGCAGACGGCTCGACGATCCGATCTCTGACGCGTTCTCAATCTCAATTAAAAAACGCACTGCCGACTTACCTAAAACCCTAATCTCTCCTTCCATCGACGGCGAACTTCAAACGGTTTGTTCTCTCAAACCGTGTGGACTCATAAACGTGTAATATATCAAATTGAAGCCCCGGACGAGACGAAGAAGTCTGTGAAAACGGTTTGCCGATCCGATCAGTGACGCGCCCTCACACACGATTACAGTGAACACCGTCAAGCTTTGAAAACTGCATACGATTTCAAAAGCTAAGTTTTCTCATAAACCCTAAGTTTTTCATGAATCCTAATCTTCTTTATCTCACATAATAGATACTTTGGATGATATTTAATCTTGCTTAGCTTATAAACTTGATATTAGCTTGAACAAAATAACTCACGGATCAAGGAGGTTCATGGAAGCTTGTAACTCGTGAGGAACAACTCTAGGATCCCTCTCATGGTGGTCCAGTCAGATATAAAGGAGTTTCAAGGTAAAAAATGATCAAACCTCATAGATCTTAATCAAATTAGGGTATTAAGTTTATGAACCCTAATTGAAATCGGATTCACAAACCCTAAGATCTAAGAAATCGATTTTGAATCTATGAGAGGGCCTTGAAAACCCTAGTTAATCCGATTAATTCCTTGATTAGGTTGTTAGAGGTTGTTATGGTAACTTTAAAAAGTTAGAACCCTATTATCAAAATCTAATCAAAACCTAATTACCTAAGACTCTATAATCAAAATCGAAACCTCATAAACCATAATCTAATTATATCTAAACACAAACTATAAAATTATCAAAAATCATCAAAAACCCTAATTTCCTTTTGATTGTTTTCGACTTGATTGTGTTTTAAAGATTAGGAAATTTTCTTATTTGATTGATTGAGAATTTAGGTTGGCAGAATTAAAAGTAAAACCTAAATCTCGAATTTGGAAAATTTCCTAAAGACATAAGACCTAAAATTTAAAAAATATGAGATTTTAAGAAAATTTCTATTTTGGAATGTTTCCATTTTGCTTGTTTGAGAGTTTAGGTTGATAGATTGAATGAAAACCCTAAATCTCGAATTTGGAAATTCTCTAAAGATATAAAACCTAAAATTTGGATGATATGAGAATTTAGGAAAATTTTCATTTTTCAAACTTTCCATTTTTGAAAGTTTCCATTTTTGAAATTTTCCATTTTTGAACATTTTCATTTTTGATCATATGCAAGCTAAGTTGATAGATTGTGTGTTCCATAAAATCTATCTCGAATATGAACCACCTAAAGTCCTTGAAACCTTAACTCTAAAAATGTTAAGATGATCATTGAAACATTTCTTGGCCGTGTGCATAGCTTATTTGATCAATGAAACATGTTTGATTGCTTGGATTGCATTATCACTCGACCGTGTCACTTTTGTATCATGCTCATGTTGTTCCCACACCATGAATTGTTGAAATCCTAGTTTCTAAATTAAACTTATAAGGGCCTTGAAACCCTAAGTACTATGATAATAAAATCAGGTGGAGAAATTATTGATTAATTTTGATTAATCCATGAGAATTAAGATGCTAGAATTGTTTAATGCATCCATGATACACTAAGTAATAATATCCTTACCCGGTCTTGAATCCAACCGAGGTCTAAACCTTGTCGACCTTGGTCGCATATAGGATCACATGGTTGATTGGTTAATTGCTTGGTTGAGGATCAATAACTAAAACTCGACCTATGATTGTTTTGCATCTCATCGTAGCAATCATACATGGCCGTGTGGCCTTAACATATCGACCATACATATCCCACGTCCACACTGTTCTGATTTGGTCGAAATAGAAATTCTTTTGGTCAAGTAACCAAATATGAAAACCATGTGTGTTGACTAGTTGATTGTTTGAATTCTAAAATTCTTGAATTGGTCGATAATATGATCTTAAAAGTCGAAACCCTAAAGCTACATATAATCATTAGACACAAAGATTATCCTAAGATCGAACCTGATCTATCTTATCTATACTCGACCTAAAACCCATCTAGGACCTAACCACGTCATAAAAATAGTCCACACGGCCATAGGAACCATTATGGTCGCAGCCGTGGTTGATGAAAAAGACGTGGTCGAGGCCACTATAATGTGAGCCATGGTCGATCGAACCACTATAGCAAAGGCTGTGGATTTCAAACCCATTCAGGCCGTGGTCGAGACCAGAAACATGGTATTTCCATCAAATTTTACCTTGCATAAATGCATATGGTCGTGGCTATTAACAACTCATATGGTTGAGGTTAACAAACTCGGACCGTGGCCGTATAAACCACAATAACTATCGTGGACCCAAAATTTTGGCCATGGTCGAGGGCAAGTAAGCCGTGGCATTTCTAAACCACAACACCCGACCAACAAATCATTGAGCCATAGGTATGGAAAATAAAACCATTTGAATATAACATATAGAACTCCCAAACATCATTGTGACCTCTATCAAGAGAGTCCAAAAGGGAAGAAACTAAAACCCCATTTGGTCCAAGATGGCAATGGTGATAGTCAAAATAAACTTATGAATTATGAAACATATAGTTGTCTAAATGGATAAGCTAGATTTCGACAATAAGAGTTTATAAATGAGTGTATAGTCGGTCTAATAAGACCTACGGCCAAGATAGTGCCTAAAGGGCTAAAGAGATCCTAATGATCTACATTCACCCATAAGACCCATTGAGTTATAAGAACTTAAGTATGAATGGTTTCCCAAATAAAAAAAACAATGGGTAAGAAAGGAAACAAAAGGGTTCCTTCAAAAGATTTGAAATAAAACCGCCCAAGACCGCATAATAATGTAGTCTAGACTATACTTATGTACTTTACTGATCTAAACTATACTAAGGATCAGTATGTTAAGAGGCAAAAAGAGCCATGGATACCCAAATTGGTATACCCACGAAATTACACTTAATGGCATGACTGGATTAGCCATCCATGTCTAAAAACTTGATTGCTATTGCAAAGGCACCAGAGTTATCCCATAAGATCTCACGTTGTGTAACATGTACACAAGAGAAACTCATTAGGCTTTATTGTCCTAAGCATCACGAAAAATAAGTATGTTCATGAGGGGGAGTGAGGATTAAACCCAGTGATACATGACCATACAAGAAAATTCGCGTAACATGGGTTGTAACCATGTCATAAAAGGCTTAGAGATTCAGGTTCTCTTGGTGATAAATCACCAAGTCCAGCCTAATGCTTAGGGACATTATGAATTTACATGTACAATGCAATGTATGCATCAGGCCATATAAGTGAGCATAGATATTCCCATCTCAGATTGAATACGGTCATAAAGCCAGACATATACCATCTTGAGATTTTTATTAAACAAACCACCACAAACATATGTGTCATCTAAGATGGAGCCTCTGAAGAGGATGGGAATATATGTTGGATAAGTATGTCTTTCTCCACGAGTATTAAAGAAACCTTGAGCCAAATATGGGTGATCAGATTGTGGCTAGGTACACGGATTGCATGATTATGAATCCCACTATCCAACATCAAAAGGAGAAAGATATAAGCTGGATATGATAAGAAAAAGAGAATGGTATTGACCATCATTGTCTTGGCAAGATCCTCGGACCAGAGAATGAGGTTTAAGACGTCTAAAGAAAGAAAAGATTATGCAAGCTAGCTAAATTAGATGCCAGACACATAGACCGATAAATGAAAAGAAAAAGGTCATACCAGCTTAGCACCAAACGAATTTGATGTCATAGAAGAGACACAACCAAGTTGCTACGAGTCTATAAGAGATAGACCAATATGTTCCATAATAAAAGGAACCTCGGAAAAGGAGAAATGTGCATAAAATATGAAATCCGAGGTTAATAAGGACACCAGAACCAGACATAGAAATAAGGTCGGCCGACTGAAACATCTAAGGTACCAGACCATGTAGCCTTGGGACGCCAAGCTGCTAGGTATTAAAGGTCCTAGATAACAAGATCTCAAACCAATTGGATCATGTCTGGAATACAATGAAACGCAGAAAGGGTATCGATACCAATGATATAAAAATGCGTAAGATAAGTAGCACTTGACCATAGAGATATATGCAAGGATCATGAACCCACGTAAGAGTACTCATAAAGATAAAAGGAAACCGTGGGGATAGAATATAAATAAAGAGTGATGAGCGTATTGGCCATAGAAACGCCATCAGATAAAACCAGTGATGAATAAAAGACTTGTGAGAAAATCGTGAGATAATAGAACATTCAAGCATGGCTTGATAACACAAGGATACTCACAGAGATTAAGAAAAGTTTATAAAGAGATATACTCCAATGTGGTGGAGGCTACTAATTTGACAAAGTCTGGTCATAGATTAAAGTATGTAAAGTAGCATATGGTTCACTGGATAAACAAAGATTAAGGGTACCACAAAAGAGATAAGAAAGATGAGAAAGAAATTCTCTAAAATGAAACAATGCAGCTGCATAGACTAAGTAAAGCTTAGCAGAAAAGTTCTATAAGAACAATTCAGATCACTCAATGTAAGCATATAAAAGATGTATGGATTATTTGTGATCAAAGATTGGCTACAATGGATAAAACCATTGGTATATACGAAGTGATATATGTCTGAATGGACAAAACACATGAAACAAAGTGGTTCGTATGTGTTTGGATCAATGACTCAATATATATTGAAATGTCCACGTAATGGGCTAAGCATGAGACTAGAAGATCCGTGGGACATGAAAGGACTTGCGAGTAAGATTTAATAGCAGATTAAAAGTCCACCTGAGTACCGTCGAGTGTCATCCGTCAACCAAGACACAGAGTGATCAGCAGCAAAGATGTACGTCATGACCACATCTTAATGGAGTTCCAGAAGACATAAAGACGTCCAAGAGTTACAAGTTCATTCAAGGGAAAATCCAACTGATCATCTTCAAGTCATAGGCAACCTCGACGTTCCGGAAGCTCAGACACCAGATAGGAATGCGTCATCTACAGTGGTGCATTCATCAGGGGGAGTTACATGTGTTGTACTCTTTTTCCTGTCCTGGCTTCCCTTTTTACCCACATTGGGTTTTGGGTTTACCAGGAGATGTTTTAATGAGGCAACATCCAAGCATGTAACAACCTCTGAACCAGATGTGTCAACCAAGGGGGAGTGTTAAGGATTATCTAGATGGTTGACATTAGTAGTTATCCTATACATTGGTAGTTATCTCATTCTCTTGTAGTTATCTCTATGTTAGAGATAGAGCTTATCTACACCTATGTACTTGTATATATATGAGTCCATATGAATGACAATAATATACAACACTTTCCACAACAAATCATATGATTTTAATTTTATGTTTAACTAAGAAATTTGACATAAAACTTTTTTCAAATTACCAAATTCACTAAAGTCCACTATTAAAACATTTTCAAATCACCAGTTTAGTAACACTTTATTGTTTTTTAAAAAATAATGCATTAATAACAAAAAAAAATTATTATAATCTCAAATATTATTTTGATTGATGGTTATGGAGTAAAAAGTGGGTAAAATCTGAATTCAATTACTTTAAACTAGTTCTTAGAGAGTATAGACAATGGTAAATAAAACACTTTTTTATTGTTTGAAGCTGTATTACATCAAGAAAATAATTGCAACATAGAATGAAATTAACAATTAACGAAGGAACATAGTTTTAGATTTTAAACATTTTATTTACAAAACTCAATAACCCAGCAATGATAAGCTTGGCAAACGAATTTGCAATGGGTGAAGCTTGATTCCATGGCCAAAGCTTCAAACTCAGCTCGAGACCTCTCTTTTCCACCGGAACATTGTGTGAACATCAACATATCCATATCAAATGCAATGTTCGAGTTGATGTCTCCACTCTCAGCACTATCAGGAGTGACTAGCTCTATCACGACCACTTTGCCATTGTCAGGAAGTGATTTCCAACAGTTTTTAAGAATCTTTACGCAGTCTTCATCAGTCCAATCATGAAGTATACGCTGTAAAACAATTCTCAAAAGTAAGTACAAAGTATAATACATACATTCACTTAAACAAAGAGAGTTTTTAAACTTACTTTCAAGATCATGGGCATCTCCTTTTGGAACATCCACAAACATATCTCCGGCCACATGTTCCACTCTAGGGTAAGAAGGTGCTTGTGCCAAGGCACAAGTCAGATCAAAGTTTATACCCTTATATTAGGATACTTAGAAGTAACAACACCAAGGGTGTTGCCAACTCCACCTCCAACATCAACCAACACATTCACATCTTCGAAGCCTTGGGTAAACTTCAAGAGCCTTCTTCACGACAGCGATGGTGAACCCTGTCTGGTTAAGAGCTTGCTGAATCTCTCATCAGTTCCCATATAGTCAAAGAGTTTCATGCCACCATGTGCACGTCCCAAATGCATCTCCTCCTTCTAGCACCACATCTTTTAATTGTGCCCTGCGAATATAGATATGAACAACGTAAGATCATTGTTTATTTTATTTTTTTGATAATTTGCTAGAGTGAATAGAAAATTACCAAGTGTTGAGGAAGACACTGTCGAAATGACAATGACTGAGAAGCTAAAGATCCAATATCTTGAATGTTATCTTTCAAGAAGAATCTACATATTGGCTCGGCTTTGTAAACCTCTGGCCTTTCCGGCTTGGACCGTACCGCATTTGGACCATGGAGTAGCTAGCTAGTAGACGAAGCATCCTGTCCAACAAAGCCGGCGCCTCAGGATTACGAGGTGTAGTTGGTAGCCTACTCACTATCTCGGCAGGTGAGAGGAACACTGAGCGGCGTAGAGAGTGTCAAAGACACCGAGCTCAAGGCAGCTTTGAGAACCATTGGGAAGGCAGCAGCATTGGCTAGTCTCACGCCATCAACCCAACTCATTATCATCATCAATAACAATTTGGCTCTTCGTGTTAGAGCTTAAGGTTTCTTCAATAAGGATTCCATTTTCTTCTTATTCTTTTTGAAGGTGTCTTGGTGATCAGAAGCAAACAAACAAAGAGAGTGTGGTGTGTGTGTGTGTATGTGTCTTCTACGTTGTGTTGAGGGATAATGATGCTTTCGATGGATCTTGTTTTTCCTTCTTATAGCGTAGGTTTAGCCACCCTTTTTATTTATTTTATAATAAATTTCGTTCTATTATATTGTGTTTTTGCAGGTCCATTTGGCTGGCTTGAATAGTCTGAGTGTCTATGTAGAAAAGTAATAGCCACTTGTGGCGGCTGAAACAGTTAGATCTTGTTGAGTGACTATATATATCTTATGTATGTTCGAAAATTAATATGAATTACAGAAAATTAAGGGAAATATTTGTTCTCGTTGTATTTGTTCTTCAATTTGACCAGCATAATATATTATCTAGCTATAAGAAAACATATTAATCAGAGAGGCATTAGCTCCAACTAGGACGACTGTGGATGTGGCCAATGATTTGTACAAAAGTGAGTGTAACATCACAAGTTGGCAAGTGTTCAAGATGCATAACTCCATCTTCAATTTTGTCCTTCCAGGAAGGTCGCAAACTTGTCTTGTCAAACTCCAATTAGTCACCATATGGACTCAATCAGCGTACAGGAAGCAGCTATTGGTTTTCAGAATAAAATTTCTTATTTTTTTTGTTACACACTAAATTTAATAAATTACACCAAATATTTTTTGTTAACATATAAAATCTTATTAAATTAATTTAATTTCATCACATATAATTTTTTTTCAACTGCCTATTTTAAAACAAAATTTATATACAAAAATAATTTTAAAATAATATAAAACCTAATATGTTTATAACATTTTTCTTCTTCTTTTTTCCAGTTATGTCTAAGAATATATAAAATATTCACGCACAATTCAAACTTAGTTCGTTGATTAAACCAATGAAACTAAACTAATACTTATTACAAATCAATATGGTTAGTACCCAACCGTTATGACTTAGTTTTCGCGTGGTTAATGCCTACAGGTGGTAGGTGATGCAAGGATGTTGTTAGAACATCTCTATTTTTCTTTAGATATTTTTATTTTCTGAGCATTTTTAAAATATATTACTAATATAATAATTTTAAACAAATTTGATCTATTAACTTTATTTTTTGTTTTTCAGTTTTATTTGTTTCCTAAAAATTATACCAGTCACAATTTTAGATGTTAATTTATATTTTGAACTAAATCAACTGCAGGTAATTAAAATTCAAACATAAAAATACAAATTTGAACCCAAAAACATTATTATTTACAATATAACGGGAGTAATATTAAATATAATTTATTTTAATTGAGTTTAGTTTTAAAAATATTAAAGCAACCATAAACTGTCACAGTAAAAGTGAGATCTCAAAAATGAGATATTGTTTCATATTTGTTTTCTTTTAGATTTTTTTATTTAATTTTTATTTTAAAATTAATGAAGACAGGTTTTTGGATAGGAGAATTGCCTATTTCTTGTGCGAAAAACAATTCTTTTGTAAATAAATTCTATTTCATTTCCTCCAAAACCATAACACGATCAAGGGA